>JASDQU010302976.1:765-13769 GCA_032191745.1 Picea mariana | reverse complement strand
GTGATGCAAGTGGCTTTGCCATAGAAGTGGGCTTGAGCCAGGAGGACAGACCAATTTCATATTTCAGTGAGAAGCTGGATGAGGCAAAGGTGAAGTACTCAACGTATGATAAAGAATTTTATGCTATCATACAGGCATTGAAGAAGTGGAGGCATTACTTGATCCCGAAAGAATTTTTTCTGTATAGTGATAATCATGCATTACAGTTTGTGACTCAATAGGAGAAGCTGAATCGGAAACATGCTAAATGGGTAGAATATATGAAGAATTTTACATTTGTAATTAAACACATTGCAGGTACTGCTAACAAAGTGGCTGATGCTTTGAACATGAAGTGTTTGTTGCTGCAGGAGTTCCGAATCAAGACATTGGGGTTTGAAAACCTTAAGGACATGTATGCAGGTGATGCATATTTTGCAGAGGCATACGAGGTAGCTGAGAATCCAGTTCTCAGAGACAGAAGCCTATGGATGGATTACATGATCCAGAATGGACTGTTATTCAGAGGAAATCAGTTATGCATTCCGAATTGCTCCATGAGGGAGAATCTGCTAAAAGAAAAGCACAGTGGTGGATTAGCAGGGCATTTTGGCCACGATAAGACATTTGCAAAGCTGAGCGAAGCATACTTCTGGCCGAAGATGTGAACAGATGTCAAGAAGTTCGTTGACCGGTGCAGAAGTTGCCAGCATTCAAAGGGCAGGAAGCAGAATGCGGGATTCTATCAATCCTTACCCATACCTGAGAGGCCGTGGGATGAAATCAGTATGGATTTCGTATTAGGATTACCGAGAATGCAAAGAGAACATGATTCAATCTTTGTGGTGGTTGACAGGTTTTCCAAAATGACACATTTTATTCCATGCTAGAAGACTAGCGATGCGACTCATATCGCGAATTTGTTCTTCAAGGAGATTGTTAGACTTCATGGTTTACCTAGAAGCATAGTATCAGACAAGGATACAAAGTTCATTGGGCATTTCTGGAGGACACTCTGGAAGAAGATGGGGACTAACTTAATGTTTAGTTTTGCCTATCATCCACAGATGGATGGGAAAACAGAGGTTGTGAATAGGAGTCTGGGAGATTTATTAAGAAGCCTGGTGACAGAGCACCACAGCAGTTGGGACAATTTGTTGCTGCAGGCAGAGTTTGCATACAACGACTCAGTGAATAGAAGTACATGTAAAAGTCCATTTGAAATTGTATATGGCAGGCAACCAAGAGGAGTATCTGAACTGAGGGATTCAGGGCAGATAATGACTAAGAGTGCAAACGCTGAAGAATTCGCAGAAGCGATGGAAGAACTTCACAGCAGAGTGAAGCAACTATTGCTGGAATCAAACCAGGAATATAAGCGCAGAGCGGATCAACACCGGAGGAAACTTCAATTCGAAGTTGGGGATCTAGTTATAGCACACCTGAGGAAGGAAAGGTTCCCAAGGGGAACATACAACAAGCTGAAGATGAAGAAAATTGGACCATGCAGAGTCCTGAAGAAGTTGGGAGAGAACGCTTATGAGATTGAATTGCCGGATGAGATCGGAATATCTCCGACATTCAATGTCTCAGACTTATATCCATACAAAGCTAAGGAAGTAGGAGCTGTAAGTGATGAACAACCAGAAATTCAGTGGCAGAAGCAGATGCCGATTTCAAAAAATCCACAGATGGAGCGCATACTTGACAGAAGGGTCAGCAAAAAGACCAGATGGAAGCAATACTTCGAGTATCTGGTGAAATGGAAAAATCACCCAGTGGAAGACGCCAGTTGGAAAAGCGAAGAAGAGATTCAAAAGCATGGACAGACCGTGCAGGATCTCATGGACAGGAGCCCATGAAAGTTTTCAAGCCGAGGAGTATGATGCAGGAGCATCACCAACTCAACAAGCGAGCCAACACATCAAGCGAAAGTTCAGCTGGATAAACAAACCCAAAATTTTGAAAGTGCTTTGGGATTGTAGCACAAGTCTTTAATGAATCCTTTATGAAGGAGCACCTTTTATATATCGTATCAGACCTCTAGCCATACGCTCTTGTCTGAAGTAGATAGGAGGCAATTAATAGATTTAATGCTGGTAGATAGGATTTTATTTCTAGATTAGATAGTTTTAGAGTTCGAGAGGGAAAACAGATATAGACACCCTCATTGTATCATTGTAACATTAGCCAGCATTCAGGAGAATAGAAGAGCAAGCAGAGAATTGTATGAAGAACACCCATGTACATTTATTGAATTAATAGAAGGAAGCTTTGATTCAAGCACATGGTTTGTGTTGTTTTCTCTGTGTATTGATGCTCATGAATGTTTTCTTTCTTGTATGCATTTTATTTGTATATGCTGTGCATGTGATTTCATGGTTTAATCTGAAAGCTTGAGAGAGAAGAGAATGAGTTTCAATTGTTTCTCTATCTGAGCTAGGAGATTCCTGCAAGGTGTGTAGTTGAATTCATCCACAAAGAGTGCGTTGATGAAGGCTCAGTATTTAACCTTTGTTCTCATTCGCCCAGAAGAAGAAGTGGGATATTGAAGCCGTGCAGGGAGTGCGTAGGCTGGAACAGAAGTCTCAGTTGCGAATCTGAGCAAGAGGAGATAGCCGACTACTGTCTCAGGAGTTACGCGGAGTCGAGGGAGTTCGAACACTTGAAGTGTTTACAGGGTTGCCACGAGGAGTGCGTGAAATTTCCTCTGAAGGAGTTAGAGTAGAAAAGCTCAGGAGGTTTAGCACCTCTATGATATCGTGAAGGAGAGTCAGGGAGTTTTATTGAAGAAGGGTCAAGCCAGATTTACAGGTGCGGGCTTGGAAATTAAGTCTTGAGAAGGAAGACGTAGCCATTTCAGAGAAATCCTCGAGGAAGAGGGGTCAGTGGCTAGGATACACAGAGGAGATTGACGAAGTCCCGTCAACCGTCAGATCACGGGGAAGTTGCGCAGGATTTAAGTCTAGCGAGCAAGAAAAGGAGTCAGGGAGTCATCGGGATTTGACTCATTGGAAGATCGGGGTTTCTGCGGTCGCGAAACTCTCGTAGAAAGAAATCGCGATCTGCGAATTCCCAAAAGGATCTCAACCGTTGATCAAAACAGGGACACGTGGCAAGAGATCCCTAGGATCGTGAATCGGAGATAGGGATTCCAGAGACAGGATCTTTGTAAGTTGACATCGCCATTTGCGATTTTCCGACACAGTCATAGCCATTGACCTGCGGACGCGTGTCTAAGGATCTGGAGGATTCGGTAATCGACGTTTCAGGATTTTCGCAGGCAAGGAAATCATTGCAATAGAAGGTGCAATCCTGGGATGCCCGATTGAGCGTGAGGAGACAGTGACATGGAGGAGAGAGAGAGATCCCTCACGTTCATAGGAGTTCTGCATATCGTGAGCTCGGAGGTTCGCGAGTTGGAGCCGCCAAATTTAGCGTCAAAGTTTGCGAGGTCACGAGAGGCGATATCTTGGCAACCATCGATTAGTGTGTGGGGCCCAGAGTACAATAAAAGGGTCGCAGAAGCACCATCAGAGATAGGGAATCAGGGATTCACAGGAGCAGTGATTCATGACAGCGTGAGTGCCGATTTTCCGATCGGGAGAATTTCTGATAAGGGCAAGGAGTACGTGGCCAAAACACCATCAGGGTTCAGAGATTTGCGAGGCTGGAATCCGTGACTTCAGGATTCGTGATTAGGCGAGGTACGATTTCCCAATTTCAAGGAGGGAGGTCAAAAGGAAGTGTTCTGTGGGTGAAAAAGTCCTGAAAGGGGTTTTGACGAGAAATCTATCTCTTTGGGCCTAAGAAAGAGAAGGTCCTGGTGGGAGCAGGCGTGCCTAGGGTGGGAATTTGCATCACCCTTCATGCACTTTCTTGTGAGGTCTACTACGAATCCAGTGACTTGGGTTGGTCGGTTCTTGTGAACTAACTTTCCTGCGATCAATTGATAGGCAAGGCGCACTGCATCATTCTGAATAGAGGCTACCTTGTAGGTGTGCGTGCCCTTCTTGACATCGCCATAAGTCTCTTTTATCTTCTATGCTAAGGCTAGGTCTGTGGTATTTCCAGGGTAAAAATCATGTGGGTCAGGGCCTTGCATGCCCAACTCGATGATCTGATGGATCAAGGTCGTATCCACTGTGATACGTTGGTTCAACCATAGATATCCCCCATGGTAACAGGATAACAACAACTTAACACATGTGTTCACTTCTTGATGGCGTCCGAAGTTCGGGATATTCATAACATTAATCAGGGTAGACTGCGCGAGGTTATGGGTCCAAGGCTGGGGGATAATCTTTGAATTCTTTCCTTTTGTCTTGGTCAGATACTTGCATGGGGCGAGCATACTGTAAGATTTATGGTCTCCAAGGTTGAAGTCACTAAAATTTATCACTCCTATCTTATCCTGGTCTATGTGAAATACGCATATCCCTTTCGAGAGGTACATAATGACCAAGGCATAGTCAAAATATCTAGGTATGCTATCTCTATTCACTACACCACTAAGGGGAGGTATATACACAAGTAAGATGCTTGGAATCAACTTAACATTCATGAGATTGTATCTATGCTTCTTTCTCATCTTTGTCGCGATTTTGGAAGTTCCTGCTCTGTAAAAAGTCGATGGAGAGGCTTGGAATCCTCCTGTCGATGATTCTTGCACACCCATAGAAATGCTTCTTTATGACATGACTTTTTCGGTCCTGAGATCAACAAGCACTTCCTTCCCAGATTCTTTGAGTGCACTGAGCTCCTCGGACATACGCACTCTGGGTTAATAATATCGGGTTCACAAAGTAATGTAGACATGACAATAATATGAAAAGTAAGGGTGTAATGATCACTGGATAGTCTTAACCAAGGTTGTGAGCTCAAATTCTCGATTTGGAAAAAGTGTTCTTCGTGCATGGCACGATGGGATAAATAGGAAACTCAACAACGGATTGCTTGCAACGTGTATGAGGATTCATTAACTCTTATTCTGTCTGTTATGGCACGGTCCAACGATCAGGTGGTAATCCATAAATGTTTTTCCAACCGTTCGGAGCATCAGTCGAATGGACATATCGTCCCCAACGACGATATTGCTTCGCCACGACGAAGTGGCCTATGTTGTTGTTCTGATATCTCGGCGAAGCTCAAATTCTGCAAATTTTCCTTCTGCGAGGCTCCCTTTGGAACCTTTTATAAATTTTCGATCTTAGCCCTATTCTTACTTAGCTTCCTAGCCTTCTTTCCAGTGAGATTTGTCTCGGTATTCTTCTTTCCATTCTGATTCTTATCTTCTCTAGACATAGTTACTACGCGTTGTTGAGAATCTTTTAGGGTTGACATCTCTTATGCCTCTAGAGTAAGTAATTTAGTCTTCTGATGGTATTCTAGTGGTCTTGCAGCTTCGACATCGAAGTCTCTAGGGTCAAATAGCTTTGATCCATTCTCCCTTTCTTTAATCAATTGAGTGATCCTTCTGGTCATGAAATAATTTAACTCTTGTTTCTTCTGTTCCAAGGCTTCTTATTCTTCTTTTCGTCTGGCTCAATCTCTTTCAATCCAAGGTTTCCCTAGTAACATGGTAAATTGGGCATTGTCTTCAATACATTTGATAATCTCAAAATATTCCTTTGTCGAAGTTCCATTGACAGTCATAGGTAGTCGGGTGAGCCTTCCACATAGGTTTACTAACTTTCCTTTGAATAAACTTATTCCTCCTAGGGAAGGGATCATAGCAGGCCTTCCTATAGCTTCCTAGGTTCTTTTTGGCATAATATTCACTTGTTTCTCTTCATCAAGAACACAATCAATGTCGAAGTCCCCTATTCTTTCTTTAATGCATTCTTTTTCTTTGAAAACCTCTGATAATCTGACATGTCAGTAGTCATTCAGGGTCTTTCATTTGTATCAATACTTTCTCTGATTCTAGCTGGGGTTCTTCATTTTCTAGATCTGCCTTAGGGTTTTCTTGATTCAGATTCATTCCTTCAAGCTTAGTGATCATTCTAGGGAAATCCAACACTTCATGGTCCATAGCCTTACAACAAAGACAACTAGGTCTTCTTCTAGGGAATTCCTTAGCAAGATGTCTTGGTCTTCTACAACTGTAACTGAGGGTCAATTCTCTCTTTCTTTTAAATGATCCCCATCTCCCTTTATACTGCGTACTAGGATCATAGGAGTTAACCTGCAACAAATTCTTTCTAGGATCCTGCATCCATTTGTTAGTCCAAACATTCTTTCTATGCATAGGTATAACATATCTTTCATTATTCTTATCAGATCTACTTATATCAAATCTTTTGTCATCTATTAGTGCCCTATTTTTCAAGCTAGGAAAGAACATATCAAACATACCTAAATTCATATTCTAGAAACAAAATATTTTTCTTATCTTACTTTTACAGAGCACAAATCTTTCAGATCTAGACTTTTTCTAATATTCTTACCTTTATTAGAGCATAGAGCTTATATATCTTACCTCTTTTCTTCGGATTGGGATTCTTTTATTCAAATCTGACCTTCTGACTACAGATATGACCTTCTTCTTGGCACAAAGCTTCCAGATCTTTCTTCTTTCTTTCAGATCCGACCTTCTTACTTCAGATTCAGACTTATTTTCTTAGCACAGATATTATAAGATGAGTAGGTTACTGCTCCCTAGGGCACATATTTACACACAAAGCCTCTTCTTTCTTAGTTCCCAACAATCACAGTTTCAGGTCCCGACAATAGAACCATTTGTTGGCACATGGGCATACCCAGGGTTCAACACTCAAGAGCACACCAACAAAGCCCTAACTACTCGCCATTTCGGCAACACCTGCGAAGCAGATGAAGTCTCAACCGAGGTAAAGGCAGGAGTGGTTGCAGGACTCAAGCGTCTGCAACCTTATATGGGACACATATCTGTGATTATACTACTTAATAAAGCATTCAACAACTTTAGTTCCTTAATATCCAATCATTATCTACTTCATTGATAAAACAGAGCTTCACATCCATCACATAGATCTTAACCTACTTAAGCACTTAGCATCAATGGATTATTCAGATCTAATAGATCAAGAACTTAGCATATTCATACATGTCTAATAAGCACAAAGAATAAGCAGATCTATCTAAACATGTCCAAGAACTTAGAAAAAGAAGGGAAAACACATCAAGTTGAAGCACAAAGCATATCACACAGTATTTACGTGGTTCACCCCCACCCTAGGGCTACGTCCACGAACTCTTGTTCTTTACTGTCTTCAGTCAAATAGGTTACAAGAACAAATCCACCAAAACCCTACTCTACATAGGACAGGAGATCTGTGCACCTCGCTAGATCCTCCTTCCTCGAGTATCTGAGCACTCAGTCTCTTACAAACACTTGCACTTAACACTGCAAGTTCAACGGTATGCACAGAGCCTACTCAATCACATAGATCACTTACAAATAGAAATATTTACCATCACATAGATGTACTCTACTACTTACATCGCCTAGCTTACTTATTTATACATACAAAATAGGCCTTAACATGGTCAAAGCCCATGGGCCAACATCCCATTCTCGTTACATTATCCCAAAAACCCAAAAAGGACCCAAAAGTGGGCCGAGATTCCACAATCTCCGCTTCGTCTGGAGCTCCATCTTGGAAAGGTTGTCGAAGTCCCCAAAAATGGTCAAACATGACCAAGTATCTCCCAAAACTTGGTCAAGGTCCAACAACTTCTTAGAAGGTTCTACTTCTAGAAGATTCCTCCTCTAGAATGTTCTGAGGTGATGGTAACACTATATAAATGGGTTCAAGCAATGTAATGGGACATGAAGAGAATTATTGTATTATGAGATGTAGCTCAATAGGAGGATGCCCCCTCGAAGAGGCAAGTGAATAGGAGAGGATCCCTTCCATAATAGGATCCATTGTATGGTGTTTCCATACCTCAAGTGTTTCTATAATAAAGTGTGGTTTCTTTTATATTGTTCCTTGGATCTGTTGTGATATTTCTACATTGAGTATTTGGTACTTAACACTTTCACTTATGTTTATGCTTATTATTGAGGCAACCCACCTTTCTTGGAGCCTTATTGCAATTTATTTCATTATGATTCCTCATGTGGGTGCCTATCCTTGCCTAGGACGTCTTGAAAAAGTTAAGTCAAAGCCAAAATTGCTCCTTATCCGACATCTGACTCGTTTTCTTTCCTAGTGCTTGCTTGTGTAGTTTTTTTCGTTCCTTTCATGTGGGTGGGTGCACCACTTTCCAAATCTCTTTATGTTGCATTTGGGTGCTCTGCCTCCTTTTTGTTATGATTACTCTTATGGGTGCCCCTCTTGCCAACCCACCTTGCCTTAGCTTTAGGCATCCTACCTTGTTTTCGTTATGATTTCTCATGTGGGTGCTCCTCTTGCAAACTCACCTTGAATTCCATTTGGGCACCCAACCTTTCCCAGACCATCTTGAAAAAGTTAAGTCGAAGCCAAAATTTCTCCTTATCCAACATCTGACTCGTCTTTTTTCCTAGTGCTCCCTTGTGTGGCCCTTTTTCATTCCTTTCATATAGGTGGGTGTACCTCTTTCCAATTTTCCTTGTGTTGCATTTGGGTGCTCTACCTCATTTTTGTTATGTTTCCTCTTGTGGCCACCCCTCTTTCCAACTCGCCTTGCATTGCATTTGGGCACCCTACCTTGTTTTCGTTACGATTCCTCATGTGGGTGCCCCTCTTGCAAAATCACCTTGCATTGCATTTGGGCACCCAACCTTGCCCAGGTCATCTTGAAAAGGTTAAGTCGAAGCCAAAATTTCTCCTTATCCAACATCCGACTCATCTTATTTCCTAGTGATCCCTTGTGTGGTCGTTTTCATGCCTTTCATGTGGGTGGGCACACCTCTTTCCAACTCTCCTTGCATTGCGTTTGGGCTCTTTGCCTCATTTTTGTTACCATTCCTCTTGTGGGGTGCGCCCCTCTTGCAAACTTGCCTTTCCTTCCCTTTGGGCACCCTACCTTGTTTTTGTTATGATTCCTCATGTGGTCACCCCTCTTTCCAACTCACCTTGCATTCTGTTTGGCCGCCCTACCTCATTTTCATTATGATTCCTGATGTGGGCTTGCATAGAATTCACCTATAATGTGAGACACAAAATTTCCACAGAGAGAAAATACCTATATATATATAATATATATAATATATAAATTTAATAAAAAAATAAAACAAACAAAACAAAACAAAATTCTTAAAACCTTTAATCTTAAAACCACCAAATCTTAGCATTCTTAAGATCTCTATAGACTCATGCCCCATAACACTTATAACCACTATCCCCTATAAATCCTAAACCATATAACCTCTAGAACGTCTAATCATTAAAAATTATTTTCTATATCTTCATAACCCTTGATTCTTATAACATTTATCACATAAAACCCTTATCCCTTATAAACTCTAATTTACTCTAAAGCACTATAATTTTTATCCCATATGGATCATACAAGCATTAATTAGTATAATCACTAATTAAATCTTATAACCTAAAACCGATATAATTGTACAAATCCTAAGTCCTACAAAAATTATATACCTTTATCCCTTTTATCCCTAACATCCCCAACCCCTATAACCCTAAATATTTAACCTATGACTCATATAACACTTAAGATATAACTTCTACAACCCACAAAACTAACATAAACTCCAACCCATAATAATTATCCCTTATAACTCTTATAACCCCTAACCCATAATAGGTATAATTCCTAATTCCTACCCAACCCCTAACATGTATAGCTTGTAACCCTCATAAACTCTATATTCTAACTCTCAAACCCTTATAATTGTATAAATCCTAACACTTATAATGATGCTTGAATTTAATTCCTAATCCCTAATGTTTGTAACCCTTGACCCCAATAACATTAAACCCTTATAATACCTAATACCTAAACCCTAACCCTTGTAAAAACTATAACCTCGAATCATTAAAATTATTAAACACTATAACCTTTAAACCACTACCTCTTATGTATAACATATATAACATAATGTTATAACATATATCACATGTATGTTATAACATATATGTAACATACATGTGATATATGTTATAACATAAATATACACAACAAAACCAAACCGAGAATGTGGTCCCATTCACACTCTACTATTCATTTTCATGATACCTATACCTATGTGTGTGATCGTCGAGATCAAGAAATTTCGAGATCTAAGGGGAGGGAAATAGTTGCACCTGTGCATGAGACCGTCGAGATCATGAAATTTTGAGATTGAGGGGAGGGAAATAGTTGCACCTGCACATGAGACCATCGAGGGACATCTATGAAATTGATCAGGCGACGCCGAGACTGAGGGAGAGGGAAAGGATATGTAAAATTTATTAGGTGAATCCAAGACTGAGGGAGAGGGAAATGATGGTGATTACCTCTACACACTCGAATTCAAATTGGGCATAAACTTGAATTATGCTTTATCCTACATTTTCTTTTGTGTGAAGTGATTTTGTCCTACCAATCTAAATATCCAGCTTGAGGCCAATTTGAACATTTGTAACCCTAGGAACTGGAAAAACATGCACAATTCTTCTCGTCAAATGAAAATCTCTTTAATTTGAGAAAACCCTTTTGAAAACCCCTTTGAAACTCCAGATAAACCCCTTTCGAAAAACCCTTTGAAACCCCTTCAAAACTTCATAGAAACCCCTTTGAAAATTACTTCGAAACTTCTCTCAACATACATGAGTTCACCAAACCAAGTCAGCTTGGCTCTAAATCGAGCCTACACCTTCACACCTGCATCAACTCTCTCACTTCATTTTCTTCCCTATTTTCACCTAGTTCTCTTACATGTATTCTCTTAGTACCTAGGTGTGGACCTTGGGAATACCCTTATGCCAATGTTAGAGTAAAACATAGGCATGCACTATTTCCCTTCTTATACCTCCACTAGTGCTTGTTGTGTCACAACCAAAACCAAGCCCTGAGCCCACCACATTGGCACCAAACATCTAGCGAGCAACTATGACACAATGATATAGTACCATGCCTATCCTTGGAAAACAATATTATAAATATAGTGTCTTTTATATATATTGAATAAACAACTCAAGGATGAATGCCTCATCCAATTCAATCTAATTCTAATTCTGCTAACTTTGATGTGCACTTACTAATTTTTGAAAAATATGTGATCTTTGATATTTTCCTTAAAATGGATTTTGGAATTTTTAAAATAATGTATCTATCATCACCAAATTATGTAAGTGAATTTTTACCATTAGGAGAAAGATGTCTCACTTGTGCATTACATAATAAAATTCTTGACCTTTCCTATATTAAAGAGTACATAAGAGACCCCTCCATGAAATATGTGGATGAATTAATAGGGAATTGGGACCTCTTCAACCCCAAGCCAAAGTGAAGGAAATATACATGGAATAACCAAAGAATATGGTCTGGGAACATTTCAAAGAAGCTAGAAAACTTTGTTATTCAAAGTTATTTCCTCTTGGACATAGATCATCTCGTGCACATCCTCACAAACCAATTTCCCTTTATATACAAGTAGAGAGGTTTACAAGTTGATTTCTTTCAAGTTTAAAACTTTTTGGATGTAGAATTAGTGAGCTTAGGAAATCATTCAACAAGTATGAAAAACTCCAATTCATTTCTTTTATTCACTGCCTTCACCAATTGTAACTGTAGTCAGCTACAGGAAAGCAAAGACACTTCTTTATCATAGTGATATGGAAATAAAAACCATCACAAATATAATGAATGGATGTACCTTAGAAGAGAATATGCCAACAAAAAATGGCTTTGGTAATCCTTTAGAAATCATTGTAACTATGACCACATCTCCTAACAATGATGCCCACAATGAAATATGAAAAGAAATTTATTCACACCATGTAGGTTCACACTCGATACCTTGGTACAAATCATAATTATTAGTGGGTGAGCTCACATTTGGAAGATATTTCCAATATTAATTTATAACCTAATGGTTTTTTACCATGCTTGACCACATCTCATTACTACATTATGGAGAATTTGTATGGTGGTCTCTATAATCATAAAAGTCTACTATGTTATAAATGATGACATTTGATTCAATGTTGTATAGGTGTACTAAGTGAACTATGACATTTGCATGGTAGTTTTAAAATTTGGGTCATTTTGCTTCCATTTATATGTATAATTAGCTCATACGTTTTTTCATTAGTAGTGGATGCATAGTAATCAATCAATAAATTATTTCTTTGCTTGAAACTTCTTGCTCCTTCTCATAGCTAGTTTTCATCGAAGTTGAAATTATTGCTTTCCATTTTCCTCTTGCATGGTTTAAAGATTCGAGTCGAAACACCATTAGTTTCACGACCACTCCTTTGAGTAACAACAACCTAAAATCAAGTGCTAATTAAAATTTATCTAGAAACTTTTCTAGGGATCTTCAAACCCATCTTAGTTTAGGTGTAGAGCTTTGGATTATGATTGTGATAATCACTTTCTAAAGATGATAAACAAACATAAAGATTTTATTTAGGGAGCGAAATCCAGTTTCTATATCACTAACTTTGGGAAGCCCTTCTAACACAAGGGTCAAGCACGAGGTCGCATTGGGGCCAATAGAGTAATCAACTCTGCTTTGTTGGTCTTGGTGTCAAATGTCGACTATACCCCCTCTACTTTGGTATAGTAGGTAGTACCATAGAGGCCATAATATTTTATACTTCCCAACCAAGGTGACAACATAGGGAAGGTGGTGTTGTACCTGGTATCAATGTTGGCTAGACTCACTCAGACTCCTTGGAGGTTTTCCCACTACTCAATGAGGTAACTTGCATGAGGGCATTAGTTTGTTAAGTAGGTTGTCAATGTAACTTTCCCACCTACCAAAACTTATCCCCTTCATGGATCGATCCTGCAATGTTGGATTACATTACCAACTAACGCTTCTTTGTGAGAAGGTTTGTTTGCATTCTTGACTCGTAGATTAATTAGTGTGTGCTAGATTGAAA
>JASDQU010302975.1:569-13769 GCA_032191745.1 Picea mariana | reverse complement strand
TCAAAGATTGTAGTTTGAATTAATGGCACCAACACCAGCGTTTGCTTGTGGCAGTGGCCGTTGGTTCGATTAATACAAAATAGTTGAGAGCAGAATCCCGGAAATTTCTTCTACAAAATAAAATAAATGAGCCAGCGAAGTTTCTCCATCGAAATTAATAAATGATAAGAAGGGACCCAGTTGGAATGACAGGCATGGGATCCATAAGCTACTCAGATGCCGGGCGTTGTTGCAGTTGGTGATGGTGAGAGAGAATTCTGCCGAATGTGAAGTGATGGATGAATAATAATAATAAATGATAATATGTTCTGGAATCAGCATCAATCGAGCGATGTGGAGAGGAGGAGGAGAGAGCATTGACGATCCAATTGTAATGTTACAATGGAGTCGGTGGCGCATAAATTCAGTTGGTCAGGCTGTGCAATCAGTATGAATTAGAACGATAGGAGCTGCTGTATATCAATAAATTCTGTATTCGATGCGATGGTGGTCGTTTCATTGATGGGAATTAGTTGGAAGTGGTGATTGATTGATTAATTCATTTAATTTGGCAGAGGTGGTGGTAGAATTATGAATTGGTGTGGCAGCTCCCCAATGGGACAGCCATGCCATGAATGCAATGACGCAGAGACCATTTAATAAAATTTAAGGATACGGATACATATATGTTTCTCCTAAATGCCCATCGCAGCGACCGTTCCTCGCCATTTACAGTAAATCGCAGCAGAAGCATGAAGGGATTAAAGGAATAGTTGGAGGCCCGTGATAAATATGGGACACGAATAGTAGCATGCATTGAAGGAGATATATAATATGTATATCAGAAGTAGGACTAGGCATTCATTAAACTTCTTTATGGAGGCGGAGCACGTTGCGTTCGGTGCCAAAGATCGTTCAAGGGAACCGGTGGAATGAGTGAATGCTTCGTGTTAAACTCACGCCACGTTCTTTCTCGGGCTTTAAAGTCTCCAACAATCTCCCAATCAGGGAAGCTCGCCATTGCAATTTCTATTTAATACCCATCCGCCATTGTCTCCAACTAATCCAAATCCCTACAAACCCACACAGAAAATCGGTCTGCCATTTCCAATTTCCTACTCCAGATATCCTTCGTCTTCTGGATTTGTCATTTCTCCATCATTTAAGAGGTATCAATGAAGTCTCAGAGTACGAATATCTTTTCTCCGAATATCAACAAAAGGTGGAGGTCCTCGCTAAGTCTTGAAGAACCATGCCAAGAAGATTTATGGGCTCCTTGATCTGCCAAACTCTGCTCAGCTGATCCATTCGTAGGATACGCATTATGGATTCTATTACCACAAATTTGAACCGTTTCTTTCATGTAATTAGATTCTCTTTAATGGCATCTGCAGAACTTGGCCTCGGCATCGGAAATCCCTTTGAAATTTGAGCTTGTTCGTTCGTTCGTTCGTTCGCGCATTTATCCAGCATGATTTGTTCACAATATTTTATATAAAATACGGCATATTCTTATTACTGCAGCTACCTGCAAACGCTGTGCCAAGACTTTGTTGATTCAATTACGAGCGCCGATTTGTTGAATGGAACAAGGGCTGGGCAATTCAATTCAAGGGTGCAATTACTAGACGATTCATTGAGAGTTTAATGTGATGTCAATTGGGTTATTGCAGAAGATGCAGAAGAAGCAGCAGATAGTTTGAATGGTGGACTTACAGCTGTCTCAATAACATCCTCGGTATCTCCGCTCCGGTAAAAGTGGGCAAGTGGGTCTGTGATATATATATAGAGCGAAGCCTACTCAGGAAAAATGTTCAAGGCTTCATTCGACGCTTGTGGCAGAAAGAGAAAAATGGATTCTGAATGGCTGGACAGCTGCAAGGATGGGCAGAAGACGAGCTGTAATCAGAGTATTGGTGTGGAGCTTCATATGACATCGCCACTTCCTCCTGAATGGGAACAATGTCTAGATCTTCAGGCAGGTTTTGTTCATTACATTCTTCACTTCCATGCACCCAAGATTTTTCTCTGTACTTCTCTATGGGCTTATGATTTTTCTTTGAGTTTTTCATTGGGCTTATGATTTTTCTTTGAGTTTTTTTATATATTTTAATATACTATAATTTTAATGTTAATATGTATTGTTGATTGGTTGAAAGGGGAGTTTGTTTTATTTATTTATTTGATATGAAATAATTATTGTTTGATATTGTATTTTATGAGGCCTAAAATGATTATATTTCCTTCCTACTGAGTGTGTCACATAATAGTCTCATATACATATTTTATAATTTCTTAGAATTTTTATTTTCCTTAATGTTTTATGAGATATGTGAATGTGTTTCAAACAAAATTTTTTGCTTTAAGAATGTGATATGGTTATTTATTTTTATTATATTTTAGTTTTTTTTTTCCTCTTTTTGTTTTATGGAAAATGTTTTATGGAAAATGTGTGTGAAAAGATAATATAATATCTTAATTATAACATTTATTTTTTGCTTTGTGAAAAAAATTGATTGGGTTTGAGAAAACAATTTTTTTTATATTAAAATTGTTTGGGAAATATACAGATTTCATTATGAATTGTGAAAGTTTGTGATCATCACTAACAACAAATAATTTAATATACTTTTCAAATGACATCTTCATATTATTCTCTTTTAGAACATATTATAATTACATTTTATTATGTAAAACAAGTGTAGATGTGTATTTATGAAACAATAATGTAATGTACATATTATTATATTTTAAAGAAATTCAAGTAATTTTTTATCTTTATAATATTAGATAGACCAATTAGTAGATCAATTGGTCTCAATGACCCTGTTATGAATATATATAATCCACAGATATAATTACATTAAATAATATAATGTGTATCTTATTGCTTTTCAGAATTAATTTTTGCTCTCCTCTTCCTCTTATCTCTATGAATATATAGAGATAGTAAGTTTATTCATAGAGATAGTAAGTTATGGATATATTTATCTGGATTGTAAATTTGAAGTATCAAATATATTTATCTGGATTGTCTCTCTTATTTCTATGAATGCATGGATATATAGGTAGTAAGTTATTGACATCTTTATCTCCATTGTAAATTTGAGGTATCAAACTGGTATGGATTGTAAATTTGAGGTATCAAGCTGGTATGAACAAAGTTAATTGTTGTGTGTTGGTATATGTTAATTTCTACCTACCAGCATTAAATCAGAACCTTCTACTCAATCGTAGTTATTGTTCTTCCACCGTCTGTAGTAAACATTCCAGAACATTCTGTCGACACTCCAAATTGTTTTGAGAGGCTTTAGAAGTTTCCTCTCTCTCTATAAAATCAAACACAATATAACCATTCAACAAATGAGTAATAGAATCGTTATTTTCTGTGCATTACTTTGTTTATTTGTGTCTGCCCACTCACCATACTGGTTAAATAACCAAATTTGTAATCAAAATAAACAAAATTAAAATTAACTGTTGACTTTGCTCCATACTGATTAAATAACCAAATCTACAATCAGAATAAGCTCAGGTGTAAGTTAGTTACTTCTCCCTGCTTCAATGATCAGGAATTTGATACATAGCACTTTCGGGATTTGATATATTGTTAAGATGGTGTTTAATGCTTATGTAGGGATTTGATATATTGCAAATATGGTGTTTAAAATACTTATCAGGAATTTGATATATAGGATTTTAGAAGTGTTTTATATTATTGTTCAATGTTGGTGGAGATTCTAATTAGAGCCCGGTGTCTGGGTTTTTGCAGTCTGGTAGAATATATTATTCCAACCGTAGCACTCAAAAAAAGACCTGGCAGGATCCGAGAGGAGGGGAAGGTCATCTGTGCGAGATATCCAAAAGCCTGCGGTTGGATTTGGAGTTGAACCTTCCATTTAAAACCCATCCAGATGCCGAATCTCCAACATCTGATTGCTCTTCATCTTTTTTGGAAGAAAATTCGAACAGGAGATCTGAAATGGTCGCCGTCGCCTGTGCCCAGTGCCATATGTTTGTGATGCTCTCTAAAGCTTCCCCATTGTGCCCTAATTGCAAATATGTGCACCCTGTTGATCGATTATCATCCCCATCAACCGCCAAGAAAGGTGATGCCCCTGCTAGGCAGACTCTCCGTCTGCTTGATTATGGTCTAGAGCCCAAGAGTAATCAGCCCAGAAAAGATGATGATTAGACCCAATGGCACTAGATTTCAACTACCCTTTTGTACTTAAGGTACGTTTCGTCGATGAAGGTTTCAGCTTCTGAAGAATTTTTACGAGAAAAAATATACCAATATATACCAGTAGTGTTAGAGAACATGGTAGATTCTTCCATCGGTATGTACCCAAAATAGAATGGGTAATCTTTTGTCACAAGTTTTTGGCCTGTCGGCATTTTGCTTGTACTAAATATTACCAAGTTAAGTTCCATCTGTTACCAGGTTAAGTTCTATCTGCTGCAAATATATCTAAATGTTCTTATATTTATTTTCTTCTACTGTTTTCAATCTATGTTTGATTTAAATTTCTTTTATCTAACATTGGAAACCGTACACAATTCAGTACACAATAAGATGCATAGAGAGATTTACTGTGGATTTTGCCATGACAAGGAAGCAGTAAAAATGCTCTCTTGTTTCTACATCATGTTTCTGAAGGAACCAGTAGAAACGTTTCTACATGAATGGATATAATTAAATAATTATGCAACACAAATTGTTATTTACTTCGAAAGGCTATACCTATTGAAAATGGGTACAATTAATGATCTTTTAATCTTAAATTCTAATCTCATGGTTATGCATTGAAGATGCTGGCATATTCTTAGTCCTCCTCCAAATTCAATAGATCAGATTTATTGTTGATAACTTCTTTGCATTTATAAATGCATCCGTTAACCTGTTTATTTTTTAACATTTACCTAATCATATTAAGAAATTACTGTAACATCTTATGATTTCCACGTTTAAATGATTAATTTTTGGAATTCTTCAAAAATTCATTAACTGACTCAGTTAAAATTTCATTATCTGGCTAGGTTTTTTTATGGACCGTAACTCTTTCGCCATTCACCAACCGAATTAACAACTGTGCTAGTTCCTAACTCAATGAAATCATCATGGAGTTTATTAGTTGAACGAAATCTGACAAAATCCACAAGATCTTTTATGTTTATTCTAAATTCTGATATTTGGTTGGTCTATTGATACACACTGTTTTGTTATGGGCACTTCGTAATTATGAGAAAAATTAATTACCTGGCTCAGACTATGCATCTGGCAGCTTCTTAGTTAAGACAAAGCTTACCTGGTTTATACAATGCATTTTGGAGTTTTTAAGTTATTTTTTTAGATAAAGATTTTTTTTTTTAATATATTTTTTTATTTTTTAATTTGAAGGAAGTAAAATCTATTATATCTTAGTTATTAATCTGCAATGAGCATAGTCATTACAGGTTATTCATTATTCAAGAAAAACAGTACCAATTAAAATAACCTGTTAGTGGTATATAAGGGGGAAGATTTTAGCTCCTGCCAAATGCTTAACCCTACTCTTGAAGAGTGGAAGAGAGCACTAGGTCTTACTCCATTATTAAAATGCACTTTCAAATAAATAATATTTACAAGAAAACCAATATTATGTATTTGTTGAAGTTATAACAATAAAATTATAATCTTTCAAAAACATCCAACTTCAAACCTATACATGAAATTAGATTCTAATAAAACATAATTCAAAATAAATTTATAATTTAATTTTCTTTTTTAATAAAATTTAAAAAATGTGAAATTTTTTTATTTTTATTTTTTGTAATTTTTTTTAATTATAGAAAGAGTTAGATCTGTCTTGTCAAGTTAATCTCTTTCATACTATATTGTATCTTTGAACACAATGAATGAAATTAACCAATCAAATTTTCAATTTTGGTTTCTCTAATTTGAACTTAAATTTCATCATGTAAATAGTTTTTATCAATTGTTGTATTTCAAACAAGGATGATTTTAAGGATGGACATTTATTTTAAAATATAGAAACCTTGGTGAATCTTACTAATTCTTCATATGCCAACTATAAATGTTTGGCGATATTTTTGTAAAAATATTTAAATTTTTAAGGATTTTATAATTTTTTGGCGATTTTTAAGGTAAAATAATTTTATCCTATAGAATTTGGACGAATCATTTTTAAAATAGCGAATCTCGTTTTTGGAAAAACCATGGAAAATTAGCCCATGAGCGAAATTTAGCCCCTAAAATCATCCATGATTTCAAATTTGAGAAACCTTGTATGAAATTGAGGATAGTCATCACTAGTTATTCATTATTCAAGGAAAACAACACCAATTAAAATAACCTTTAGTGGTATGTAAGGGAGCAGATTTTCGCCTAATTCTTAACCAATGCTAGGTCTTACTCCATGAATAAAATGCACTTTCAAATAAATAATATTTACAAGAAAACCAATATTACGTATTTATTGAAGTTATAACAATGGAATCATAGTCTTTCAAAAACATCCAACTTTAAATATATATATTGAAATCAAATTCTAATAAGCATAATTTAAAATAAATTTATAATATATATATATATATATATATATATATATATATATATGAGAATTATTATTATTTACTTTTATTTTTTAATAAAATTAAAAAAAATGAAAATATTTTTTATTTTTTATAATTTTTTATATTATAAAAAGAGATAGATATGTTCTGTCAAGTTAATCTCTTCCATACTATATTGTAAAATATATCTTTGAACACAATGAATACAATGAATGAAATTAACCAATCAAATTTTCAATTTTGGTTTTTTTAATTTGATCCTAAATTTCACCATATAAATAGTTCTTATCAATTATTGTATTTCAATTTCTTATCAATTATTGTATTTCAAATTTGAAAAACTTTGTATCAATTTTCAAAATAAAATCATTCTATCCTACTTCATTTAGTGTTTCGTGAGGTGGTTGACATCTAGATAGATCATGGTTAACACCAAAGTATGCTACCACTCCTATGACAGAGTTTGTGCCTTGTAACCTTTTTAAAATCTCTAATAAGTCTCATTGTACTAAACCAACCAACCAACCAAAAATAATTATAAATTTACAAAAATAATTTCATAAACTTACTTCACTACTTAAAAACATTTTAGTATTCTTAGAATTCTCAACCCTTCTTAACTAAATTATAATTAAAATTATTTAAATTTAAATCTATTACAATTTAAATAAAAAACCACAAACACTGCATCACAAAAATATATATGGGGTGAAGAGTGATTCCATATAGGGTTCATTATATTATATGGAATCACTCTGTACCCTATATGTCCAGCTTTTAAGAAATTTTAATTAACCCAAATTTTAATTAATCTTACATTGGTTAGCTTTTAATATTTATATGAGAATTTTAACTTATTACCCCTTCAATGTCATATTTTATCATAAAATATTAAATAAATCATATTTATTCGAGAGAATTTTAACTTATTACCCCTTCAATGTCATATTTTATCAGAAAATATTAAATAAATCAAATTCCAAAGTCCAAAGGGAGAATATGCGATTTTCATAGTTCGTTGACTAACGTTTTGTTTTCCAAAAAGGCCGTTTGTTTTAAATATTTTTGATCTTATTAAACAACTGTTACATTTAACGTTATAGTCTCGTTCCTGTCATTCGCTCTGTAGATGCTTTCTTTCACCTTAAGGAAGGTTGTCCAATAATTCTTATCTTCCTCCGTAAGTCTTGTATAGCTTTAATGGCTTTACTTTGATTGCTAACAGTCAGCCTTCGGCGAATAGATTATTTGCACATGTAAGTTGAAGAGGGCAAGTGAGTCTGAATGTATTTGAATGTTAAATGTGTTTGTGAGCATTTGGGAGGGAGGAGTTTTATTTAGCGCCAGATTTCTCTAACCCACATGAATATATGTGAATCATAATTATATAGATTTATGTAACCCACATGAATAGATATGAAGCTAAAAGATTTAGATGAAAATGATCTAAGATAACTAAAACTGAAAATTACACTAAAAAATAATAAAACACCAAATATTTTAAGTGGAAAATCCAGTAAGGAAAAACAACCATGGGAAAGGATCAGCCTTTAATTTCATATTATTAGCAAATAAATGTATAAAGCTTCAACTTTACTCTTGCTTCATATTTACATCTTCTTGATCTACTCTCGCTTGTATATTTTATGTGAGAGAAAGAATACTTATATAGGGTTTCTGTAATGTCTCCATTTTTTAACATTATTATATTTTAGAGTGTTACGTTGACTAGAGTAGCCAGATGGGGGTGATAGTGAGTTCAAGAGATATTGAGGGGTTTTATTAGGGTCGACTTGTATTGTTCATCATATTTCATCATCAGGATCCATTCCGCATAACTTGGCTTTAGTTTCGTTGCATTCCGACGATTTCCGTAATTTTGAGTTATGATGAGTCATATTTTAATTAATTTCACTAAGGTCATTTTGGGCATAACACTTGGAGAAACCTCTTAGTGTAATAGCTCATCGAAGGATTAGATAATGAGAAGTGACTTTAAGTGGCCGGAGAAAGCCATAAGGGCTAATATATCACTTTTTAGAGGCAAAAAGGTCAATTAATTAATAAACTGATTCAATTAAAGAATAATAAAAATAAAGTAAAAGTCACTAGAAGGAAAAAGGTGAAAAGGGGGATAAAAGAGAGATAGGGGCCTCTATTCTTTCATTATGTTGATTATCATTTTGATGTCTAGCTTTTTGCTAGAAAACCCATGATATTTGGAGGTTTTGAGGGTTTTCACTGAACAAACCTTAGAGATCAGCTCGGTGGTGAAAGATTATATCTTTTCTGATCCAAGCTTGGCCATAGAGGTGAAATATTCCTCTCTCATCATTCTACATCAATTCTATTTAGTGACAGTGGTAGCTTGAAGCAACAAGGCACACTATGGGGGTTTCTAGCAGGTTGGGCGCATAATCTTTAGAAAGAGCAATTTGATTTGGCTTGGGAAAGCTATATCTACAGTAGCACTCTCTATGGACTTCATTGCTAGCACTATAGCACCTATTTCCATCCGTTTTTGAGAGGATTCTTCAATCCATTCATTCTAGCTTTCAGAGGGGCGAATTTCCTGTTCAGGTGGGTGGACTGTTCCTTGGGGATCTAGTGATTTGGAGGGGGAGACCACTCTCAGTTTTTGGAGATTTATCATAGGGGTTTCCTAACCCTCAATCTACATTTTGACATTTGGTTTTAGTGACTTAGAGGCCATATTCTTGGAGGCCGAATTATTGGTTTTCTTTAGCTAGTGAGGGTGCATCTGTCTTAGAGATATTGTTGTTGGAAGGTCTTCTAGTTGAGCTTCAACTCAAAGACTACTCATATCTTCTTGTCATCACTAAATCTATATTCCCATAGAGTTTTGCAGAGATTTAAGGCCATCGGAGAGGAGGGCGTACTTCCCTTGATCTATTCCAGCCAGAAAGTGTGCATTGTGCCAAAGAGGGCATCACCTACATCAGAGGGTAGAAGTTGGACTTTAGTGTTACTACGTATTTAGTTTGGAGAGGCTTTTGGAAGCCTAGATCCTCATCTCTATATTGTATCTTGGATGCGTCATCAACCCCACACTATTATATTATATGTATTCTATATTTGCTCCATTTTGTATGAGGTCATCTATATTATGATAAATAAAATCAGATCTGAGGTATTTGTGGCATTTTCTTGAGTTGGTTATATTGTATCTTGTTGTGTATATGTTATTGGATACATTGCTATATTTTACTTGTTGCAAACATCATCAAAACTATCACAATAAACCCTAGTGGAACTCTAAAAGACAAATCTGCAAAGTGTTTGACAAAATACCACAACCAGAATAAAAAATAAAAAAAAAACCCTCAATGTTTCAAGCAATATTTGTTGAGAACATTATAGTAGTATCAGAGCGAATTTCCTTCGCCAATTTGTGATAGACATTGATAATCTAGAGGAGAGATGGAGTTTGCAGATTTTGCAGAAGAGATCATATATTGTGATGAAGAATATTACGCCCTTAGTGAGACATTCAGGGCTCAAGTAACATTCCAACAATTTGTGTCCATAAAAAATCCTAGGTGGAGCAAAAATGAGATTACACATTGGGCCAAAAAGATGGTATAAATCCATTATTGGAGAAACATAGCAGATGAAAACAGAGCCAAAGAAGGCAAGGAGGTAGATACATCACTACTAGCTAGTAGATGGAAGGAAGCACAGACTGGGTCTACACCCATTAGTAGCAATGA
The DNA here is from genome assembly GCA_032191745.1 of Picea mariana. NCBI lineage: Eukaryota > Viridiplantae > Streptophyta > Pinopsida > Pinales > Pinaceae > Picea > Picea mariana. The sequence goes on along the minus strand of JASDQU010302975.1, from coordinate 3,483 downwards.
ACTTTGATATAGTTGCAAAGAGCCTTGGGAGCCAGATCACAGATGCAAGGGTAAAGGGAAGGTGCACATTGTTGAGGTGCACTACGACAATGAGGATGAGGAGATGCATGCAGATGAAACCATAGATGCCTATTTAGAGTACTCTAATGAGGCTAGTGACTCCTACACATGTGATGGACAGTTGGATGGATAGGATGATAGCACATATTCCTTAGCTTCCCTATAACATAGTGTTGATAACTCAACACTTCATCCTAGTGGTGACATTTGTGGGGATTCATATGTGTTAGCACCTAGTATGAGGTCATGCATGGGGGATATTGTTCTGCCCATGGAGTTGAGCATGAAACAGTCCTTACCTTCTCGAATATTTATGATAGACAGGACGCATGAGGATATCAGTTGCATTCTGGAGGTGGTAAAGGAGCCTTGTGTAGCATTTGAACATGAGGGACATATGGATCTACAGGCCTAGGAGGAGAGGCATGGCTTGGAGCTAGTTGACTATATATATACCTATTAGTATGAGGAGAGCGAGTCACCTCTTTTGGGGATTCTATTGTTAGATCAAGTTGTGGAGACTAATAGTTTGATGGGATACTCACTTCTAGGATTAGTCTACAGTGATGAGGATGCACTCCTTATAGGTCGAGATGACCATATCACATGTATGGACACATCTGTATGGGATCCGGGCACAGATGACATTAGTAGAGTGAGCGTACAGGAGGATAATGTTTCCCATACAAGATACAGTGTGATTCAGATGGGGGTAGCAGTTTATGATGGTGTGCAGTGGCATACATGAGGACTCAGTATCACATTGGATAGTGGGCAACTCAATGCCTTATCTTTTGAGGAGTGTGTTGTTGGGGATTCCATTGTTAACACTAGAAGTGAGAGACATGAGGTAGCACCTTAGTAGGATTGTGATCAAGAGTCATGACATGATCATGGAAGTGACTAGATGCATTAATGATACACATGCATTGGTGGTAGGATATTGTTGGAAGGCTTTGATGGCACATGATAGTTTAGATGGGGGACTTTCCATTGATGACTTCCATACACTTAGGAAGATAGTGACTGTGATGAGGGTTGAATACCAACAATTATTGATGGATAGGGATCACCTATTGGAGGTTGGCAAGATGTATCACAAGGCACTGAGGGAGAAGGAGATTGAGGTGGATCGACTCACTCATGAGTTGAATATATGATTTGGATATATGGATGTACTTCGGTTATTTGGAGGAATTTGTTCCTAACTATAAGGAAGTTTTGCTCCACACTCACATTTGGCGTACACTGTGTATATTGATTGAGCGTGTTATTTTGAGTATTTGGAAAATAACTCTTACTTACCCCATGGATTTTCCTTCTAGATATATACTAAGGGAAATTGTTTTACATGGTGTAATCAACAAAAACTGAAATCAATTCTATAATTTTCATGTTTCTTGTTATTTCAAACAATATTTTTCTTGACAAGCATTATCTTGTTAAAGTGCCGCCATCCTCTTTATTTGGTCATATTGAAGTCATTGTGCATTTTTCTCTAAAAGAAGGTTTCATTTTTAATAAATCTTATTCTAATTATAATATGAATGATCTTTTCTTAATAACCAAGTTTGTATGGAGATGATTTCATTCATTTTGGAGAGTGGTATTTTATGTTCCTAATATTTATTTATCCCTAAGACCAATATATGGCATGACCATTATATTGTTTCCATGCTTTGACTACAATGCACACCAACCACCCAACTTAAACTCACATCAAAACAAGGTTGTGAGACTTGGGATTGACAAAAAGTCAGCGAGTTTGGGATATGGAAAAACTTGGAAACTCAGCAAAAATAAGTTCAAAACCCTTCAAATAGAAACAACACTAAGAACACATAAAATTTTGTGCAGAACAAATATTAATGACATTTCCATCCTTAAAATCTATAAAACAATAGGTTTTCCATCACGTCATCTCATCAAATATGATAACAAAAAATATGGCACTTAAAATTAGCCTCAAAAACTTAAACATAAATCAAATAGCTTGCATGGGACTATGACATCTTTGCAACAAATTCATTGTTTCAGGTTTTTTGTGCCCCACCTTTCATACTGTGGTTATAGTGTTTGCACTTGAACTTCTTGTCATCATTCGATTCAAGTTTGAAGGCACGTTCTCATGCTTGATCAAAACACCTTTTGGACTTAGGATCCATGGTTAGTCAAGATTCAATACAAAGAAGAGAAGATTATATCACTGTAGGTTGATCCCTGAATTAAAAATGAAGATGAAATCTCCAAAATCAATTTTGCTGAAAATCATAATACTTTCTTCAAAATCGGAATGAAATTGAAACTGAAGATCTAACATGTAAATATCTTGGCTCTCCACCTCCTATTCGGTCTCCATCCCACAAATACAAGTGTTCTAAAGACTCCAACTGAACCCCAAACAAGAATAACACAACCTACTGAAAAACGTTTTAGTGTTCATAGTCCAGCTAAAAACTCAAATCAATGAAGATAAAATGACCAAATGAGTGAAATGCATCTTGTTTTTGGGTTATATGCCTTTAGTGTTTCCTTTGATGTGTTCTTGCTCATATTTCTCCCTCCAAAAAACACATTTTGGCCTTTTCTCCAAGTCAATTCCATGTGGGATCCACCTTTTCTTAATGGTCGAGTTTTGTCAGGTTTCAACAAGTCTAACAAGTTCGAGTCAGGTTCAACAGGTTTTGTGTTAAGAACCAAATATCAATATAGCACAGAAAAACCTCATAAAAGTACTCAACACCTTGAAAAAGAGATAATTTTAGATAATAAGCCTCTTCGAGGGGGCAACCTCCTTTTACCCCACTTAAATGTTCAAGTACAAGATGATTCAAAATGAAAATGTCTCCTTGGT
>JASDQU010302974.1:0-13614 GCA_032191745.1 Picea mariana | reverse complement strand
GGCCTTTCAAACCCTAAGATTCAAACCCTAGGTGTAAAATTAATTAGGCCTAGCACGTCTTCTTTCTTCAATTTATGTTTCAAACTAACTCAAGAAAAAGGAGAAATAGTGTAGCAATGGCTAGGCTATGTTCTTCTTAATCAAATGGCTAATCAAGATTTTATCATGGGGGCATGAAGCAAGGACCTACATGTATGCTTGCTCCCTAGGGTTTCAATGATTAAGCATAATAATAACAATGTAACCATACATGTAAGATATTAAGCCTACAACCATTCAATCAAAAAGTTTTGTATGAAAAATACACTTACAAATTCATGAAGAGCTTATCAAACCCTAGTTGTAACACCTTCCAATGATAAAAACACCATATGCACGCCAAAGATAATACTTCCAAGTGTAGCGCCTCACTCCAAGAGCCAAAAATAACCAAGACAAAGACTAAAAAGAAGTCTCTCCAAGAGATCAAGTTATGTTATCTCAAAATGAGGCTCAACGTCCTCAATTTATATCATCCAAATGACCTTAAATTACAAAATNGACTTAACAATATTCCATTATTTGTCACCTTAAATTCTAAAATGTCAAAAGTAAGAGCTAAAAGGGAGACGTCAAGCCCCTCTGAGGGAGACGTTGGCCCTTTTTGGGCATCATCAGCATCCAGAAGGCAAAACGTTGGCCCCTCTAGGGCTCCTGTAGCCTACCACACGTGCCAAATAGTCCCAACACACTGCCACATGCTCCAGAAAACGTCCAGCCTGCCCTGGGTGGTGTCCTGCCCATCAAAGCCATCATCTCATCTGCAGGGGGTGATCCCCCCTAGGTCAATCTCTGCCAAAGTGTCCTAGTGAGGATGTCCTCCTATCTTCTCCATGCAAGGGCTCATCAAAACGTTGTCCTGCCTCTGCCATCCCAACAACCATTTGATGGGCTCTTCAGCCCCATGGAGGTCCGAACTAATCATCTCCCCACGTGTACCGGTCCTCTGGTACCTGTCCGCCGGGTATGGTCCTGCACATCAAAGACTACACCCTCCATGGGCTCATCAGTCCTAGAGATCATAGCAATGCAAATCATATTTCATCATTAAAGTTATCAAATACATGCATGAAATCCCTAACAGATCATCAAATAGCTAAAAGATATTACACAGATCTACTATGCAAAGCTAAGGAAACTGACAGAACAACCTATTGGGCTAACACCCACAAGAGATGGAAAGTTTCCTCAGAAGATCATTCAAGCCATGTTTCATGAGGTGATATGGTTTTAGGGATGTCCAGTCACAGTAAGACCAAGGGCAGGTGTTGTCTGTGGGTGCCTTTGTAGGAGGCGAGTTGTACCTGTCATGGATGCATTTTTTCCAAGCCCTTTATTGCCTTTATCTTTTCATTTTATTGATTTTCTTTCTTTTTTACTTCAAGGTATGACCAGAGGACACTGCCTTGTCTTGGTGGCCAGAGATGACAGTGTTACCCACTGGTATCTTCGCAGGAATGATAAGGCTGGCTCGTGATGAGACCCCCTTTCCTTTTGCCATGCAACCAAAGGTCACTGCCCTAGCATGGTGACCAGATAATGGCAATGTCATACCGCTGGATACCTATGAACATAATGGGTCGGCTCGTGATGAGACCTCCCATCCTCTTGGTTAGGTCTTGTTTTATTATTTTTCTTAGGGTCCCTTAAGTTTCTTATCGAGAGGCTTTTTATTGCCTTCTCGGGGATCCCCCGGGTGAAGCATATCTAGGTTTTATTTCCTATGGATTTTATCTTTTACCAGCTGCTTTTACCCCCTGGGCCTTTAGCCCCTTCTTTCCACAAGACAAAGTGTAACCCTAAAAGGTCATCCTAATGGCCAGACTAGGGGAATGGGATGGATGAGTGGGGTATAAGATGTAAAATGATGAAATGGTGGGAGCGGACGATGGCTCTGCAAATCCCCCTTGGTGGCAAACCAAAACCCATGAATATCAACTTGCTAAGTCACCCCATCAATCACCCCAATAGTGGTCAAGTGGATTAGTGTAAGATCCAAGCAGTCATCAGAAATGAAAGGAAATTAATGCATATATAAGAGGGTTATAACGATCAAATATGACACATACCATGATACCTTAGACCAATTACCTCATGGAGCAAGAGCCCTCTCCAATGCAAGTCCAAGCCGGTGGTGATGGAAGCTGCTGCTGCTGACAGGACAAATCTGGCGAAGAAGAAGAAATATGGGTCCTCCAGGACCATGCTCAAGTCGATCCTTCTCTCAGTACTCCATGTCTAGGACCTATGGGCCTCGAGACATGATCTCCTAGTTATCCCTAGATATCGGGGATAACATGCCACACACACAAAAGGTATGAATTGTGTCTTTATATTTAGAACCCGATCAATTTGTGTGGTATCGATGGATTTGTTCTCGCAAATCACTTGTCACTTGGACAATTTTCATGGAATAAATGATAGCACACTATGAGGATACAAGGATAAATACCTTCTTCAATCAATTGATAAATTTCAAGCAAAAGGGTTCAATTGTGGAGCACAATGAGAACTTCTAAAGATTGAATATAAAGGTAACATATATTCCATATGAGCACCTGATTGATGTATTCATAGGAACTTTAAAGGATAGCCTTCACATGAGTTTTTCCTTTCGGAAGCCAAATCATTGGAGAATGCGTTTAGGGTGGAGAGAAATGTTGAAAGTAAAAATATGGCTATGGCTACTAGAAGGACCACTCCTAACATCTATCAAGAGAATAATGTTCCTTGTTCTAAAACACCTCAACCCACAAGGTTGACACCTCAACAATTGGAGGACAAAAAAGAAAAAGGTTTATTCTTTAATTGTGGCAACAAGTATAATAAGGGACTTAAGTGTGGTGAGAAAAAAATATTCTACATAGATTGTGAAGAGGAAGAAGAACAAGAACAAGAACAATCTCAAGATAAGATATTTCTTATAAAGAGTTGACTCTCACCATATCATGTAATGCATTAGATGGAATCAGCACTCTTCAAACCCTCAAGATTGAAGGATATATCAAACATAAAAAACTAATAGTCCTAATTGATTCCAGTAGTACTCATAATTTCATTCACTATAAATTAGTCAAATCTCTCAATTTTTTTATATATCCAGTGATAGAGTTTCAAGTAATGATTGCAAATGGAGGAACTATCAATTGCTTAGGGAAATGCCATAAGATCAATCTTACTATGGGGGAATATGTAATGAATATTCCAATGATTTCTATACCCATGGGTGGTGTTGATGTCATACTAGGAGTCCAATGGTTACAATCATTAGGAACAATGGATTTTAATTTTCAAGAACATTTCATGAAATTTTCATTGGAAGGAAAGGAAATTGAGTTAAGGGGTATCACAGGGAAACCCACTAAGGTGATAATCTCTAATGGCATGACAAAATTATTGAAAAAGGGGCATCAGGGTGGAATTATACAACTATGCTCACTAGATGTTCAAACATCTAAGACATATATTCACCTAGATCTCCAAGGGATCATTGATAAGCATTAAAAAGTATTTGAAGATATTCATAGAGGTCTTCCACCCACTCGCAATCATGATCATGTGATTCACCTAATTCCTGGGAGTGTTCCTCCTAAAATCAAGCTTCCATATGTCTTTAATGTCAACTTGGGTCCATTAGTTGTAATTGTACCTCCTAGTGTCCTATATATACCAAGGATACCATTTCATTTGGAATCATCTTGTATTTGTAAATTTATGTTGCGTATAAGGAGGTTTCCCCATGGAAGAGGATTATTATCTAAAATTCTCTCTTTTTCAAGGCGTTGAGGTTTCTATGCTATTTTGATATTTGGTTCTTAACATTTGGGATCAGAGATCAAGGTCTTGGGGTGTCGTTGTTGCATCTAAGACACCTTGGAATTTTCATTATAATTTTTTTTCTGTGACATATCAAAAGGAACTCCTTGGAGGATTGTTAGTAGACAAATAAAGGTACTTGGGGTTAACATTTCATCTCCTAAGACTTTATACTTTTAGAGATACAGCCTGTGTAAGATCGGGTTCTGGAATCATCCTGAATTTAATCATCGGGAAACTTTCACTATAAAAAAAATTTATGTTGCATTTTATACCTTTAAACTAGAATATTATTCAGAGAAATTATCAAGGGAGTTGTGATAAAAATTTCATCTTTTGGGTCATCCTACGTTTATAGATACACCCAGTGTAAGATAGGGTAGTTGACTAGTCATATTAACTAGTCGCAAAAAGGTGTTCCAGGTAAAATAGGGATATCTTCTTAAGTGAGTATCAAAATTAAATGAGACAAGTTTCACTGGATAGTGGAAAGTCTTCAATATTTCGGGTGCAAGTTTTAGAATCAAATATCAGATATTGTGCTCTTGGCACTCTTTACAAGTACGCTCTCCTGGAAGGGAAAAACCTCAGCAAGGTGTGGGACAGTTACCATAACTTCCACTTGGCACATCCGATTTTCATCAAACTTGTGGCATTGCAGAGAAGACATATCATAGAATTAAAAAACAGAATTTCAAACCTAGAAGGGCCGAAATCTTGGAGATACAACAGAGGAAAGATCGTCTAGCAGAACCACCTCCAAATCGAGGTTTTAAAGGTGCATTTTTTTTTTTGAAATTTGCATATCTTTTGACTATAATATTTAATTGGGATGATTACACATGTATAGTAAAATGGGTAAAAGGAGTGTCACATAAATTTGAAAGAATATTAGGGAGTGTTAGGTATAGACGTATTATGTCGTCTCGAAACATAGGATTTGTCATTACTTATCAGTGCTACAACCCAGGGACTGTGTGGTTCTTCCATGTACCTAGAGTATATCGGAAGGACTCTTATGAATATTTGTGCATTAGACAACACTACTACTGATATAAGATCCCATGTACCTTGCATATATTGGGAGAACCCCTATAATCCTGAGACTTACCAAGTAAACCTTTTGATCGTCTTATTTCTATAGTACACCGAGAACAACACTCAGGGAGATCACTCTCTAGTACCTGGGTAGTCAGATAGTATGACTAAGGGCATGGTCAAGCCTCCTTAGTTAGTGCCCTAAGATATCGGGCCGAGTAACTATTGTTGGACACTACACGTATATCAAAGATCTATAGCACCTGAAACTTCCTTGTTTTTGAGGACCTATGTCGAAGCTAATTAGGAATTCCTACTTTGTAGTGATACTTGGCCAACATGCCACCAAAAAAGGGAACTTCTACACCAAATAATCCTTCAGATAGTCCCACTTGGACTCTTGATGAAGGTGAAGAAATGAAAAGGAACATAAATTATTTACAAAAGAAGGAAGTAACAAAAGATGAACTAGTAGGGATGATGGATTCAACTAAAGCTAAGTTGGAAGAAATAATGGATACTAAGATGGATGGTTTAAAAAGGGAGATCATAGAAGGAATGAAACATTTTCTAATAGAAAGGTCACCTGAAAGTGAAAATGTATCCCATGAAATTCATGATGATGACACAAGAAATATGTATCAAGACTGGAGAAACTCTAACTTTGGGTTGAAGACCAACCACTTTCCTAAGATAGATATGAGGAAGTTTGATGGCAAGGATCCAATCACATGGATACTCCAGATGGAGTAGTTCTTTGATCTGCACGATGTGCCACCCACAAAAAAGGTATGAATTGCGTCTTTATATTTAGAACCCAATCAATTTGTGTGGTATCGATGGCTTTGTTCTCGCAAATCACTTGTCACTTGGATAATTTTCATGGAAGAAATGATAGCACACTATGAGGATACTATGAGCAATAGCTTCTTTAGTCAATTGATAAATCTCAAGAAAAAGGGTTCAGTTGTGGAGCACATTGAGAACTTCCAAAGATTGAATATAAAGGTAACATATATTCTAGATGAGAACCTGATTGATGTATTCATAGGAACTTTAAATGATAACATTCAACATGAGGTTTTCCTTTGGGAACAAAAATCATTGGAGAATGTGTTCAGGGTGGAGAGAAATGTTGAAAGTAAAAATATGGCTATGGCTACTAGAAGGACCACTCCTAACATCTATCGAGAGAATAATGTTCCTTGTTCTAAAACACCTCAACCTACAAGGTTGACACTTTAACAATTGGAGGAAAGAAAATAAAAATGTTTATGATTTAATTGTGACAGCAAGTACAATAAGGTACATAAGTGTGGTGAGAAAAAATTATTCTACATAGATTGTGAAGAGGAAGAAGAAGAAGAACAAGAACCATCTCAATATGAAAACGTAGAAGATATTTCTTCTGAAGAGTTGAGTCCCACCATATCATGTAATGCATTAGTTGGAATTATCACTCCTCAAACCCTCAAGATCTAATGATATATCAAAAAGAAAAAGGTAATAGTCCTAATGTATTTTAGTAGTACTCATAATTACATTCACTATAAATTAGCCAAATCTCTCAATTGCTTTATATATCCAGCGCCAGAGTTTCAAGTAATGATTTCAAATGGAGGAACTATCAATTGCTTAGGAAAATGCCATAAGATTAATCTTACTATGGAGGAATATGTAATGAATAGTCCAATGATTTCTATACCCATGGGTGGTGTTGATGTCGTACTAGGAGTCCAATGGTTACAATCATTGGGAACAATGGCTTTTAATTTTCAAGAACTTTTCATGGAATTTTCATTGGAAGGAAAGGAAATTGAATTAAGGGGTATCACAAGGAGACACACTAAGGTGATAAGCTCTAATGGCATGAAAAATTTATTGAAAAAGGGGCACTAGGGTGGAATTATATAACTATGTTCATTGGATGTTCAAACATCTAAGCCATATATTCCCCTAGATATCCAACGGATCATTGATAAGCATTCCAAAGTATTTGAAGATATTCTCAGAGCTATTCCACCCACTCACAATCATGATCATGACCATATTGTTTTTCAGCAAAGGCCCTGAATTCTTTGAACTTCTCAAAGACAAGATTTTTATTCTTTAGGAAAAAGACCCATGGGAAGCGAGAGAAATCATCAATGAAAGTTAAAATGTAGCTTGCACCTTCCAGTGAAGGTAAGTTGATAGAAAAAACATCATTATGAACCAATTTCGGTAGGTTATGTGCTCTCCACACTTTTCCATAGTCAAAAGATACATGATGATGCTTCCCGAGTATGCATCCCTTACATACACCTTCAGGGGAAACGCCTTTAGTAAACTAAGAACCATTTTTGAGTTGCCAATGCCTGCAAACTTCAAAAATTTATATGTCTGGATCATTCATGCCAAATTCAACTTCTCTCATTAGTGTGAGCAATAAGTGCAGTCGGTTCAAATTCAGGTCGATTCAAGTCACATAATTTGTATAATTTTTTCTTCAGGTCCAAAAGCCCATCAATGACAATCAACTTCCCTTTCTTCAAATCACAAACATAGAACAAATCTGGCTAGAATTCCATAATATTACTGGTCTAAGTCAACTGAGAAATAGATAATAGATCGACATTGAGATTTGGTACATGATAAACATTGACAATTTTACCATGTCGATAAGCTACATCACCATGACCAACAACATCAAAATGAAAATCATCAATAACATAGATTCTACTTTCTTAAGATTTATTTAGTGTTGTGAATAAAGTAGCATCTTTTGCCATATGATGAGTGCACCCAGCTCTGAAAACCCATTCATTTTTCATAAGATGAGACATCAAGGCCCGAGAAGTCCCATCTTGGAAGGTGAACTTATCAACAGGTCGACGAATAGTCGACATGTCTCCTTCAAGCCTCTTAACCTTCTCCTCTAAATGATCTTGCTTCTTGAATCATTTCTTCTCGACATGTCTAGTATTTCCATAGTACCAACATGTATTCTTCTTTTGATTTTGTTGTGGTTGCCTCTGGGGTCCTTGATTAGTAAATGTAGGTTTTTGTGTAGAAGCATCAATCTGCACTCTATTCCTAGAATCCATCTTGCCCTTACCCTTGAGCAAGTGAGCCTGGTGCTTACCACCAAGATTTACTTCTTCAAGCAATCTATGTTGATCAATGATCAAAAGTTCACTAAAAACTTCAAAGGAGTAGTCCTTACCATCTTACTTTCGTGTGTGCCAGTTGGTGCTGAAGGTTGATACGAGCACATAAAATAGTGTTCTCATATTTACCATGACCAACACAATGAGTTGTCGATCCTTCTTCTTGTAGTTTTCTCCACATTCGCTCAACTTCAACTTGAGTTCTTTAACACGCGCTAAATATTCATCCATTCTTTCAAAGGAATGAGGATCAAGCATGATCAACTCTTTCTCCAACTACATGATGTGGCTTTCGTCGAATCGGTTGAACAAGGTCTTCATCTTCTTCCAGACCAGACATGGACAGTCAATTCCACTGATATGAAAGTGGATTTCTCGTGAGGTGTAGGTCGGGATGACCCCTATAGCCTCATCCTTCTTTCCATCAATGAAAATTTTTGTCAAAGCATCTGTTCGATTTAGGATCATGACCTTGGTATATTGCCATAGTCCCTTACTTTTCAATAGAGTTTCCATATCTAGAGCTCATACTATGTAATTTGATCCGTTCAGAAAAATATGATCGATCTTCGAAGCCATCTTCGATATCTAGACATACTAGTTTTCTTCCAATAAGTTCCAATAAGCAAACCACCGGCCTAGAGTTAATCACACAACAGATCCAAATCAACAAGGTTTTTAGATAACAGGTCAAGGTTTTCAAACCATCGGCTCTGATACCATGTTGGGGAATGAAATGGAACACAATATGAAGCAAAGAACACAATACTGGAAAAAATCAAAGAGGGATAAATAATTTCGAAGAATAGAGGTGGTGTCTAAAGACACTTTTACAACACTTAAGCACATAGTATTGTGATAATAACATCATAGTGCATATTGCACATCTTGATCTGCATAATCTATTGTGCAATCTGAAATCACTTCACATTCAACATATGATAATGACACAAGGGGTCTTCTTCTATAGAGTCAAGATCTAATCGACTCCCATAGAATCTAGAAGATGTTGTCCACATACAATCGTCAATGGTTAGAGTTGATTCCAAAACTTCCACTGTGTCAAGTCGACTCAATGGGACTCAACCCAACCGACTATCCATCCAACTAGTAGTCGATTGTAGGGTTGGTCCATCCGCCACCCAACTATCTTCGATTGTTGGTCGACTTTCCAACCGATAGGCACATCTACTACTCGACCGACTGGTGTGGTGTGTTGGTTGATCGTCTGACCAACTGTTTCCAAATTGTAGAACCCCTCTACAGGATGCTAAGCAATTAATCATTTATTAAATACATACACAATAACAACTTTATTTTAACATAATTTCATTTCATTTAGACAATTCTTCTACATTTTCTCAATGATAAATCTAAATAGCATGATGAAATAAGTAATAGGTTAACTCTAATATTTGCAACTTAAAATAAACGTATATACAAAATATCAACAACAATTACCACTTAAAGATACCTCTTCCTTAGTTTGTCAAAGCTCATCAATTGTAATGTAGTCCTAGGCACTTCCAAGCATTCATTTCCCACTTTCCCAGAGTGAAACAACAGAATCCTCCCTACCAACTAGGAGCCTAGCAGGCTTCCTAGCTCCAAGAAACCTTTCAGTTTCTTGGCCCTTCGTGCCCGTGAATCCAAGAACAACAAAGCACAAATGCTCAAAGAAAAACCATCATAAGAAATATATCTTCCCAAGATTTCACAACCTCTCATCATGCTCAAACCTCTCCCTCCTCCCTTCCTCACTACTTATTCTCCCTATTTATCAAGATTCCATACACACTTCCCCAAGTCTCCTCAACCACTCTCATTATTATCCATCAACCTCCCTTATCTATTTTTTTTGGGAAAAGATTAAAATAAAATTAAAATATAAATGACTTGCATTAAACAACAATAAACAAAATGAAAAGTCTTTCTTCTCATGCTAGCTAATAAATGTAATTTGACAATTTTCTCCAAAATGTACATAACACCCCACCATGCTCATTTAATTTATCATGCCCACCATTTATCAAAGTCAAGAAGGTATTTAATGCTTCTAGATATTTTCATGCAATATAATTTACATATTCAATAACCATTCAATTAAATAGTTAATAATTTACTTTAATAATTAATACATTAATTAATTGTACTAGTGTACATAGGTAGGGTATGCGTGCGTAGCTAGTGGACACATATCTCATGTATGTACTAACGATAAACAACATTGCCTCTAGTGCATAGTTCATATATGATCACCAAGACATGTAGGACGACAGATCAAGTAATGCATCATTTAATAATCTTAACGATCAAAATTACACCAATTCATCAATAACTCATTATCACACTTAAAATATCAATAGGAAATCAAAGAGGGTTTTAAACATGGTAGGATCCAAGTGAGTAAACAATAGTGGCATCTCTAATCCCCAATCAATATTCTCAACTAACATCGAAGCATTCTTCCTTCCTAACCTACTTCCATCTTCCAACCTATCCTTTCCTCTGTTGGACTAAGCTGGAGTGTCAACTATATTGACCTAAATCCAGATAGAACCCGTAAGAAAAAGTGTCATACATATCGACCAAGCTTCCCCAACAGGAAACTAGCAGTCGCCATCACACGTCTAGGGGAGTGTGACTTCACACAACCCTCCCATGACTCTAGGTTTCGGAGGATAAACAGTGGGAAATACCTCCACCCCTCTTTATAGAAATAGGGTCAACACCCTACATCAAGCCCTATTGTGCAACTATTGCTCTTAGAGTCACGTCATCAAACAACCACTATGGGCAAGCTATGTGTCCTGTCAAAACCACACTCACCACAAATCATAGCAATATTTTGAATCATAAATTAAATAATAAGTACAACATATAACATATACTATCTTCTTGATATCTACGATATCCAAGTCACATCAACACTATAGTCATTTGGCTATCTCATGGCTCATTAACCTGCAAGTTAATTCACCAATAACTCATATCTATGCATATACATAATAATTTCATATAATGATCCATATCTGTATTGACGTTCAATTTAAGAAATGCATGTTTATTTTTATCATGTCTGGCATCTCTTATGCATTCACATCATAACTTGAACTAGTATCCACGTACCTAAATTCCACTTTTTAACTTGCATGTTTAAACAAACCAAAGAACTATCATCATCATGAGTATATAACAGTGAAAGTAATATCATGAAACACATAATTAGGTCAAAATGTACATATTTCAAATATCTATCCCAATCTAACTAAGCCCAAACAAATGTTAAGGATTGAATTACTAAGATGAGTAAACAATCAATGTTCTAACTCCCTAAAGGCCAAGATATGGGGCGTTACACAAATGTAGATCGACCTCTTGACTGACTGAACCGAGAAGAAGTGTGATGAACTATCAATGCTTGATGTTCCAACACTGCATAGTTATAATGCATGTATGGTATTAAACCATTTTTAATGATTTTGAAGAAGTCCTACTATATCTACTTATACCTTTAACACTCTCGGTTTCACCTTGGGTGATACCTTCTTCTCTTTTGGAACATTGAATATGTTAGTGCTACTATACAACAGTTGAGCCTTTGTTGGTAATGCATGAGAAACTTGGTCTCCATCTAACGCTAATAAATTGTTATGTTTTCGAGACCCATTTTTTGAAGGGAGATAACTATAGGATGAGTGGTAGGATTTATAAGTACATGATCCAAAATTGGTGGGAGAAAAACTTTGAATACTTGTCGCAAAATAGGTTGAGTTGAGTGAATGGGACCCTTAGATGTGTCCAAAATATGTATTGTATGATGGCCCATCTAAAGACTAGTATTTGGTGTTTTGGTATGAATTCTCTATAAGTCTATACAAGTGGTTGAAGAGACTTGAGGAAGCTCCATAGTACAAATATTGACAGAGAAAGAACATTTATTTGAACATTTCAAATACAATTGTGCTATAGTGAATAGAATGCCAGATTACTCATGCTGTGGGTTTTTGGGTTGAAAATACTGTAGAAGGGTATATTATAAAATTTTACTACAAAACTGTCAATATTTTTCCAGAATAGAAGTGCTTAAGAAAGGAGATCCAAGTAGACTAGTGTGGGAAATCCCTCTCTAGATAAATATATTTTTGGTAGAACAGAAAATGTTTCCATTTACCCCTGTAGACATGGTTGAGAAATTTCACTATGCCATGGGGGCTAGTTGGAACAATGTTGGTGAGTTGTAGGAAAATAGTAGAATGGGGGAGGGGGAATTAGAGATAGGTGAGGGGGATGAATGGGTTCTAAGGATGTTTTCCATTCCAAATCGATGATGGAAGAACTAGATGAAAGTAGTGTGGAAGAGAAGTGAGTAGGTACAAAAGGAAATTAGTGATGAAGGTAGTAATGAGGGAAGGCCATCATTTCATTACTCCGGAATGAAATCCAGAAAGCAAGGTTCAAATTAGACATTTAAGGTTCAAATTAGACATTTTATCACGCAAACTTTTCGTTCTTCACACTACTCTGGCAAATCTTATCCAACCAACTCTCTGGACACGAATAGATGCGCGCTCCTCCCTAAAAACTACGAAATTTGAAGAAATGACTGTAAACAAGCAGCGCAGCAAGTTCACACGCTTGGAAAACGCCCATAAACAGGTACGCACGCCCAAGCTCCACGATCCCACGCCTACACAACTACGAAACAATATTAATCTTAGCACAATAAACAATGCTCAGAAAAAGAGTTTAAATAACATTATAAACAGGGTTATGATTCATAATAAAAATCGTATTGACAACCAAATGAACCAGAACCATCCCCACGCAATCTTAGAAAATGATAGCAATACCTACGTAGTAGATAATAACGCCATCACTCAGCCTATTATTTCGAATTCAAAACAGAATAAGAACGACCATGAATTTGATAATCGTCCCCATGCGCAGCCAATAACTTTGAATTCAACCCAGAATAATAATAATAACCGTCCCCACGCGCAGCCTGTAATTTCGTATCCAAACCCTAATAATAAAGACCATGAATTTGATAGTAATCATCCCCACGCGCAGCCAATAATTTTGAATTCAACCCAGAATAATGAAAATAACCGTCCCCACGCGCAACCAGTAATTTCGTATTCAAACCCTAATAATAAAAACCACGAATTGCCAATAATTTCTAATCCAAACCGTAATATTAACAACCACGAATTTGCACAATCTAATAATAATTTTGATAATAACAGTTTACACGCCATTAGTCAGCCAATAATTTCGAATTCAAATAATAATAATAACAACCAAGAACTTACTCATTTTGATAATAAATTTGATAATGAAGATAATAAACACAGCAATGTTAGCTACAATTCTTTTATTAGCATTAATCCCCCCAATCCCATTATTCAAAATCTTGATATCACAAATACCAGAAATATTAGCAACGCCCATATAATGAACAATGTAAATAACCACAACAGTAAAAGCCTATGTGAATATGAACCAAATAATAACGATAATAAGATAAAAACAATAAGTTCACCCAACACCAACATGATTTGCAATACCG
>JASDQU010302971.1:0-13769 GCA_032191745.1 Picea mariana | reverse complement strand
ACGGTTCACACCATTGACTGGTAATCAAGTGGTTTCTGCCATGTTCGACGTCAAGACATTATTCACATGGTTGGAATCGTACCATGTTGGGATTGGTGAGAAGACTCTGGGTTGAGTGACCACTTTGATATATGCTTTGCCCAGGCTGCGAAGGAGTTTCTATTGGATAAAGAACATGTACACTGTAACATAGATCCAGTTTGTAATGGTCGTGGCTATGTCTTGTCATCTCGTATATCCACTATGTATTCTTCATGGCTACGATCAGTCCGAGTCATTAGAGTATAGATCCACATTGTATCTTCGATGGCTATACCTTTTTATCAATACAATTATGGATCTGCAGTGTATTTTATGGTGGCCATATCTTGCAAGTCTTGATCACCCAAGCATAGGTATGCCTGCCTTGGGTTTTGAANACAAAGCATTTCAGTTATTAGTTCACATCTTCTAACTTTATGCTTTGGGGGGCAATCTGTTACACGTCAAAATTACTCAACTGGATAAGTGTCGCATGTTCCTCTCAATTATCGTAAGTGTCGCATCTTCTTTACAACTTTTTCAAATGTCGCAAGTTGGTCACAAGTGTCACAAATAATGTTCGAACATACTGCCATGTCGATGACACTAAGGAGACACTTAGAACATCTCATATGCTTGATTTGAAGAAGGAGAACTGGTTTACTGAAGTCAAATAACTCTTAACACCTGAAAAGAGCTCTAAGACAAAGGTTTTGAGGGGGAGCTCTCCCCTATATCATCTCTAGAAGCGCTAGCGCTCCCCTACAAGGCTTCAGGAGAATTAGAATGCTCCCCTTCCCCCTCTGAAGGAGCACTACTCATATTAAAGGCGCTGGCGCTTCTCTAAAGCTTACCAGGGAGCACTACAGTGCTCTGATGCTCCTTCTATGGGAGCGCTGCCTAATCTGAGACAGTAGTTGGCCCATTGAGGAGAATAAGGGGAGGATATTTCGAGATTAGGAGGAAGTTGTATTTGAATTCTTGGTTTCATCAAGAGATCCCTGATTTGAGGAGAAGGTTCCCAACTTGTTCTAAAGATGACTCAAGTGGTTAAGCTCCTCTTAACCTATATAAGCAGGCTCTATGATGGTGGAAAGGGGGAAGAACTGCTATCATGAAACTTATGATCTCATAAGAAACACACAGTCAACCAAAGGAGAGTGATCAGTGGAGCTGTTGTTATCCAGGTTGTGGATCTTTCAGGCAAGGGTTAGACGAAGGGGACTTGATGAAGCTGTCGCATTCACATCTACGATTGTAAGTACTGCTGTCATTATTCTCATCAATATGACAAGCTTGGCCTATTTCTTTCTAGTTTGTGTCTAATGTCACGTGAACTTATCATTAATTGATAGATCTGTTTTCAAGCTAATATCAATAGAGTAGGAAGTGGTCCTATCTTTTTTGTCTGCAGAACTCGGCGAAGATCAAAGGATTGGAGCGCAAATCAGAGCGTGCAGGGACAAACATCGATAAAAAGGTACCTCTATCATCCTTCCTTCTCATGTGTTAGTTTAGATAGATTTGAAAGGAAGTTAGTGTCCACGTTAAGCATTTTTTGTCTAGAGTTAGGGTCAAGCTCTTAGAGGCAATCTACCTGTCCGCAGGGAGATTTTCCTACAACACCCGTTAGGGTGGGTTATCCCAAATGGCTTGGGTTATTTAGACAAGCCTGGACCAGATCCACTCTTCCAGTTGGCGAGCATTCAATTTCTCCCATCAACAAATGGCACTAGAAGGAGGGCATGAAATTTATTAATGGCACGAGGCGGTCACAAGACTCCTCCACCACCTAATCACTCACCTATAGTGACAAGAGGTCATTCGAACGAAAACATTCCCCCTCAAACAACAACCACATCAAATGACATTCCACGGATCACAGTTGAGCCAACAACCCCAAATCCTACAGGTGGTGACATACAAGAGATTGTCCACCAATCTCTCATAAGAACACATAGTGCCTTATCCCGTTTAAGGAAACCAAATCGACCTTTGGTCCAACCTTTATATTTCTAAGATATCAGAGAACAACTCGGAGGCGCTAACCTCACTGTGAACCCTACAGATCCAGTCCTCACTCCTGCTGCAGGAGGATATGGAATACCTCCCTCACCACCTCCATCATCTCCTTCTTCTTCAAGAGAAGACTCTTCTGACGAAGGCAGTTCCCCTTCGCAGCCTTCCACACCGCTTACACCAATGGCCAACCAGAAAAATCCTACTAGACCTTGGCTCAACCAGGATGTGGTAGCCATACCTGGAGATCAGCATCCCTTACCCAAACATCCGGAGAAGTGGCTCCCCAAGTTTGACCCTGACTCTAAACAGATCACTGAAGATCACATTAAAAAGTTTATGTTAGCCATTAGACTTTGCAATGTCGAGCATGAAGACGTAGTCTGTAGGTTGTTCCCCTATACTTTCAAGGGCAATACATCTACATGGTACTTTTCCCAACAACCCCATACCATCATGTCTTGGGAAAAGTTCGAGTCATGCTTTTTGGAAATGTTTGGAGATGATAAGTCACCGGAAGTCCTGGTTATGGATATTTCTAGCATAAAAATGAACCCAAAAGAGAAAATTAAAGACTTTAATCAAAGATTATTAACACTTAAGAACCGAATCCCTATGGATTCGATGCCTGCCGAGAATCTTATCATAGCATACTATACTAAAGCCATGCATCAAAGTATAGCCATTTGGGTTAAACGATCTAAGAAAACCACGTTTTTAGAAGCCTTCGAAGAGGCTAGCTAGATTGAAAAAGACATCCTTAGTTTAAAAGATGCTACTAGCAATGAAACAGAGACTAGTTCTTCTTCCAAAAAGAATATCGAAATCCTCCCTAGACCTGCTCAAAATAAAACACAACCTGAAAGCTCTGATTTAGAAAAATTAACCAAAGTCGTTCAAAAACTATCAAATCAAGTTATAGATTTGAAAAGGATGGTTGAAGAAGGTTCTTCGAGCAAAGGGCGTTATAAACCCCCGTTCAGGAAACCTTTTCCCACCAACCGACCTAATCCGAATACTGAGGGCCTTAATCTAGAAAGTATCCAATTCACCCTTCAAACAATTCTAGAAGCCTAGGATAACTTGATGCCTCCTGAGATTCCTGAGGAGGTTGTTGAACAAGAGACAGTTCAAGAGGAAGAGTCTTCCCCAAACATTTTTGGACACTTCTCGGATAGCATCTTTCAAGCTAACTTTGAGACAGTCCATCCCTACAATATTAGGAGTAAGACGACAAACAAACCTTCTTCCGAAAACACTACAACTTCACCTCCAAAGCAATCTAAACCAGTTGAGACTAAACAGGGTCATGTGAACCCCAACTTAGATTATGATTTAGTTGAAGATCTTAAAAATTTAAGGGCTAACATTTATGTTTATGAGTTATTTAAATTTCCATTTTTGTTACAAAAGATGTTACAGAATATCACAGAGAATGGAAAAAATGGTAATTCAAGTAATAACAAGGTTGTTCAGAACAAAGTTCCTCAAAAGACTTCCGCTAAAAATAATACCGATTCTCAAGACAAAGGAAGCCCTCCTGTAAATAATGTAAATAATGTAGATAAAGTAGCTTTAGAAACTGCGAGTAAAAAACCACAGGCTACCACCCTTAGTACTCACAGAAATGTACCTCCATTTTTGTTAACTTTCGAAATCTTTAATAGAAACATGCACAATTGTATGGTAGACTCAGGAGCGTCATCCAATGTGATGCCATGGTCTATGTGTTAGAAGATTAATGCTGAAGTTGAACCATCCACTCTAAAAATCATCCAACTTGATCGAACCAGTGTTAAAGTTGTTGGCGAATTAAGGAATGTGCTTATAAGATTATCATCTAACCCCAAAGTTCATCAAGTTATTGATATTATTGTTGTGGATATTCCAAAAGTGTATGGTCTGTTTTTAAGTAGGGACTGGTTGGAGCAACTACACGGCTATCTCGTGATAGATTGGTCTCACCTGTGGCTTCCAGAGAACAACAAGCCCAAAAAAATCAAAGTAAATCATGAACGTTACCTTAAGTTCACGGTCATAGATTTGAATGATCCCAACGAACCATTTACGCCTTCTGTTGATTCACCCAAAATACAAGGGATGGATACCTTTTTCGGAAATTTCATGGCCGAGGCTTCAGCTGTCACCAACCCAGAACAATAGTCCGAGATTGTAGCATATGTGCAGCCAACAACTTCTACACAACGGTCTCATACACCCGATAAAAATCAAATTCAGTCTCTTTATTTTGACGGGTCAAAGTCCAAACAAGGAGCTGGTGCAGGTTGCGTTATTATCAATCCAGCAGGTAACAAAACATTGATTGCATGTAGGTTAGAATTTGAATGTACTAATAACACAGCAGAATATGAGGCTTTATTGCAGGGCCTCAGAAAAGCTTTAGATATGAAAATTCAAAACTTGGATATCTTTGGAGATTCCAAAATCGTGGTTAGACAGGTAAGAGATTCTATCCATTGTCTGTCTTCGCATCTTAAAAGCTACCAATCCGAGGGATGGAATTTAATGAATAAATTTTCTGCTTTCAATATAAATTCTATTCCGAGATTGAATAATTCTGAAGCAGATCTCTTAGCTAATGTAGCTTCTAAACTCTTTCCTGCAGAAGGCTTGTCCCCAGAAGCATTCTCCGTTGAACTGTTGTTCAGGCCATCCGTTCCCGACAACATCACAAACTGGAGAGTCTTCGACGACGATCAACAGATTATTAGCTTCCTGCATATGGAAGAAACTTTTCAAGGCGTGGTGATAGACAAATGCACTCATGACGACAATTTGCATGATTTCACTGTAATACCACATTCGAGAACTCTTGAATCTTCATCGAACATGGTAAATTCGATCCCTAAATCTGTAGTTAGATTAGAGAAGTTTTACGATCTTCAAGATAAATTCAAAAAATCAGTCAACTGTAAAACCAATAGTTCCTCGTTATCATATGAAAAAATAAACTTAGGAACTAATGACAATCCTCAATGAATTAATTTAGGGGTTGGATGTTTTGAACAAGAAAAAGCTGCATTTATTAAATTGTTTAAAGAATTTAAAGATGTTTTTGCGTGGACGTATGATGACCTTAAAACTTTTGACCCCAACATCATACAACACGTCATTCCTATGAAACCCCAAACCTTACCCTTTCAACAGAAATTAAGAAAAATGCACCCTAAGCTCGAACCGACTGTCAAAAAATAATTAAATAAACTCTTGAATGCTAAGATAATTTTCCCTGTTAGGAACACTCAATGGGTTTCTAACCTTGTCCCTGTCCGGAAGAAAAGCGTGGAAATTTGACTTTGCGTCGATTTCTGAAACCTTAATAAAGCGTCTGATAAAGACAACTATCCTGTCCCACCTATGGAACAGATCCTTCAACAGGTATCTAGTTCCGAGAGGATATCTTTATTGGATGGTTTCTCAGGGTACAACCAAGTCCTGATGTCTCCTCCAGACCAACTTAAAAATACCTTCCACACTCCATGGGGCACCTACGCTTATCGAAAAATGCCCTTTGTATTGATTAATGCCGACGCCACTTTCCAGAGAGCGATGGACATCGCTTTTCAAGGCTTAATCAATCAGTCCATTGTAGTTTAATTAGATGATGTTACTGTATTTTCTAAAAACAAAACCGATCATCTAGCTCATTTAAGATTTGTTCTACAGTGATGTCGTAAATACGACATCTCCTTGAATCCTAAAAAATCCATCTTTGCAGTACAACAAGGTAAACTCTTAGGATTTACTGTGTCAAGCAAAGGGATGATTATCGACCCCGAAAGGACTCAAGTCATCTCGAAACTCCCCCCCTCCTACATCCAAAAATTCTATGCAGTCTTTCTTAGGCCAGATAAATTTCGTGAGGAGATTCGTCCCCAGCTTCTCCGAAATGGTCAGACCTTTACAAAATTTAATTAAGAAAGACGCACAATATGATTGGGGACCCTTAGAAAATCAAGATTTTAATGCAATAAAAAAGGCCATAATAGATGCTCCTTCTCTCATGAGCCCCGACTTTTCGCAAGACTTTACGCTCTACACTTTTGCTTCTGACCGCTCCTACGTTGTTGTCCTAACTCAAAAGAATGCTGGAAATAATGAAGTACCCATTGCCTTTATGAGCTCTGCTTTCAAAGGCGCTGAACTTAATTACCCAGTGGTAGATCAGGAATCCTACGTTGTTTTTAAAGCATTCAAACACTTCCGGTCTTATCTTTCGAAATCTAGGAAAAAAGTTATTGTCCCTTACCTAGCCGTTAGGAACCTGTTAGTCCAGAAAGAACTAGGTGAAAAGAGGGCGAACTGGGTTACTTCTTTATAGGAGTACGACATAGAAATTACCCCAGCTTATATAGTGAGAGGCCAAGGGTTATGCAAGTTAGTTGCTAATTTAGCAGTGGGACAGCAAGAAGAGAACGTTAGGTCAAACCTAGAACAACATGATCAAAATGTAATCTGCTATGCACAAAACTCTGTCAGTCCCTGGTATGACGATATAAAATTCTGTCTTGAACATGGGTCAACCCCCTATCACCTGGATCCCACTAAAAGAAGAGCGTTGAGATTAAAGTCTTCCTCCATTCATTTGGTTAATGGTATTCTGTTTCGTCAAAATTTTGATGGCGTATTGATGCGCTATCTTGAGAAAGACGAAGCAGAAAAAGTCTTACTAGAGTTGCATGTAGGAGAAGCTAGTGGGCATTTTGGTGGTGACACCACTGCCCATAAAGTTTTGAGAGCTGGTTATTACTGGCCCACACTTTTTAGAGACACCCATGCCTTGTGTCGCAAGTGTATTATTTGTCAAAAAGCATCAAGGCGATTACAGAAACCAGCCTTTCCTTTGCAGCCCGTGTCAGTAGACTCTCCTTTTCAGCAGTGGGGCCTTGATATTATAGGTCCAATCAATCCTCCATCCTCACAACAGCACAAGTTTATCATAACAACCACATATTACTTCACCAGGTGGTCTGAAGTTGCCGCATTAAGGACTGTAAATACCAGTCAGGTAATTTCCTTTCTAAATTCAAATATCATCACTCGTTTTGGTATCCTTGACTGTTTAGTATTCAATAACGCTTCTTATTTTTTGTCTCTTGAGATGAGCTAGTTCTCTTTAGAAAAATGAATTAAATTGAAGTATTCTGCTAGTTATTACCCCCAGGGCAATGGATTGGCAGAATCAACAAATAAGAACCTGATTAAAATTATCAAGAGAACGGTATATGAGAATCACAAAAATTGGCATAATGCACTATTAAACACGATTTGGGCTGACAAGGTAACACCAAAAAATGCTGTAGGTAACTCCCCCTTTTTTCTCATTTATGGCAGAGAAGTAATTCTGCCACCACACATTCTTCTTCCCTCACTTCAGCTATCGCAAAAAATACAAGAAGAAGATTGTCCCCCTTTGGAAAACCGAATTAACGCTTTGATGAAGCTAGAAGAGGTAATATCCCAAGCTAAACGTAAGTTAGATCAGCATCAACTAGTGGTCAAAAGCTGGTTTGATTCTAACTCTGCCTTTGATAGGAACTTCAAAGTAGGTGATCTTGTCTTGAAATGGGACAAACCACATGAGGGGAAGGGAGAGCACATAAAATTTCAAAACTTATGGCTTGGACCATTTTTAATTGCTGAGAAGTTGGGTCCCAACTCTTTCTGATTGTAGAATCTAGAGGGGCAGCCTGACACCTATCCGGTGAATGGCCAAGCTCTGAAAAGATATTTTGCATGATGAAAACCCTTTGTATACTATGTACATATTTTTCTTTTGTTTGCTTTTCTTTTACTGTTTTGGCTTTGATGTTTTCCTTTGCACTTATCAGTTTTGTTTTTGGAAATACACATATCTGTATGTTGAACTATTCAGACAAAGAAAATAGAAAATTCTTTCACTAAAATGACCACGGAAAAATTGTGTAAACATCGATTATATACTTCTGAAATTTACATCTGTGTCGAAAAAATTGTTGTTTGAAAGAAGTTAATTGATTTTGATCTATAAGTAAAGCCTGTCACGATCATCCATTATCTTTTGAAGCTGTCCCTGTTCCTTAAGGGAATGACTCAGAACATGTCTCCCTGCCTTAGAAGGTCGGTTTTGCAAATAAACCATCTTTGGATCTTGATGAAGGACAGTTCCAGAAAATTCTGTTGAGGTCTGTAAAAAATATGTTAAAATATCATAATTTTCAGCGTCACCCCGCTCAACTATATATCTTTAAAAATAATAATAATAATAAATCATAAAAAGAGCTATGGGAAATGCTTGTAAACCCGCCAGGATGCTGAACAGGTCTGCTGGCAGTGGGTAAATGCATGCATGATGCCAAGACAACTTTGTTGGGGTATTGGACAGGCCTGCTAGCAGCGAAGCAGTGTCGGGTATATGATAATTCGTAAATATGAAATCTCTGACCTTAAAATGTCCTTTATTCTGATCTGGAACTTCTTGGCAGGATACAGATATCAGAGTGGGTTAAATGGCAACCTTGTCGAGGCTATGGATGCTTGCTGGAAACTGTGGCTCTGTCAACAGTATTGGAGATTTTATCTTTAATATCGTGGCTCGCTTATCTTAAGACTGTTATCAGTATTCATCCTTTAAACAATGATGGAATATTTAATCATTGATGATGTTTAAACAATTTTCTGGTTATTTTTGTAGAATTATTCCTGTTAGAGATAACTGCTTCTACCAGTGCGTCACCATTGTTGGCAGCCAATTCACATTTTTATACTATCCTTATAAGATGCCTACACCAGTGTTTTGCGAACTTTGATTTTCATCGCAATCTTTGGAATGAAACAACATTGCTATTTTTGTGCAATTTGCACACCTTCCGTTGTTCTCTTCATGACCGCAAGCGTGAAAACTTTGATTTCGAAGTCACATTTAAATCGTCACTGGATTATTATGGTCACTCTTGTCTATGTGTTTATTGCATTTCCAATTTAATTATAGTCGCACAGTTGGCAAGGTTCCAAGATCTTTACTCATTTGGCTCTTTAATTGTTAATATGACTTCGTTTTTTATGAGACTGTGATGATATTCTTATGATTGAGTTTTGATGCATTGGTCATTTGATGTTATATGTTCTTTCATTGATTGCCTTGACACATTGTTCTCATAAAAAAACATTAACGTTGTGGTTAGAACCTTGGTGTAATCATTTCACACGATACATATTTGATATGATCGAACCCTTGGTGTTGATTTCGAATCATTATTTTGGTTTTAAAACTATGATAATACTATTGCTTACGCAAATGTTTGGTCGACTTACCATAGTTTTCATTGATTGTTTGAATGGCATGGTTTTTAACATATGCAATAGTGATTTGAATCGCTATATGCATCGTCGGTTGTACTGTGGGAAATGACTATTTTGCATGGGCTGATCTAGCTCCACCACCCTCACATGTTCGGTCATTAATGCCTTCCCCCTATCCCGGGTCACCTCTGATTAGTTTTCGGGTAAGCCTGTGAGCCTTTCGATCCCGTGAATGCCCTGTTGAAACCCTTTCCCATTCACTCTGCTTACGGTGTGCCTCCGTCCATGGCACCTGTGGTGCGTATAGAGCCAAATGGTAGCCAAACTCTGTTTCTATTTGATAATGCCCGTAAGGATTTAGAAAATGGTGGTTGGATGGTGTTTATACAGAGGTTCAAGGGTTTCAACCTTTCGGTTTCCCAACAATTCGCCCTCACCTTCGATGGGTGTAGGGCTAAAGTCAGAGACGTACAACTTGAGCTCAATGAGGAATTCATAAGCTTAGCCACAGGACTACCAACTATAGGTCAAAGATGGTTTAAAAATTCCAAAGTGGATGAGGTGTTGTGGCCATTGCTATTCACTTCAAGAAAGATTGTTTCCTGTGATAAAGGTATGCCTATCACTACCCTCAAACCTAGGTGGCACGATATTTTGGTAATTGTTAAACAGTTTGTGACCTGTGAAGGTCAGTATGGCCTGGTATTTTTGTATCACCTCTGGTTATTGATGAATTTCATAGGCTATCCCTTAAATATGCCGCATTATCTCTTGCGTAGTCTTTACAAGATGTCTAAGAGATTCAAGCGTGAGAAGGCTGATAGCAGCCTTTTCCATCACCGCTTGATTAAACTCATTATCGTCCACCATTTAAACCTAAGTGGAGATAATTGGCAAGCCTTCCTTTCAAGGAATGGCTTTGCCAATACCAAGTCTACTCAAATTGACAAGGTTGTGGTTACAAAAACTTTGGTTGGGCCAGCCGTGCCATTTCATATCCTTCTAAACCCTGCCAAACCCTCGGATTTCCATGACATCGACCTACCTGATACTACTGTCGACCTGGGTGATAAAGAAAATATTAAGGCCGTCAAAAGGCCTGTGAAGAAAAAAGGCAAGAGTGACACTACTGTCAATAGTAAGGGGAAGAAACATGCTCAATTGATATTGAGATGTGCAAGGAATAAACCCAAGACAAACGTCAACCAAAAGCCCATAGTGTTGAGCGAAGACTCGGACTCTGATATTGAGCATTTCCTAGCTGAGGAATACCCCTATNAACCCTAACTACCCGGGAATCAAGCTGCAGAATGAAACCCCTGGTGACTTAAACAAACCCTCGCCTATGATGTCAAAGCCCGAGCAACCATCATGTATCCAATGCAATGCTTGGCTAGAGTGTTATTACACTGAAATTCCCCTGTTGAAATCAAAGATCAAATCGTTAGAGCAATGAGTGACAGTGCTGGCGAAGGAGAATGATAGGCTTCAGGCCAACGAAAAGAAACAAAAAACCACCGGTTCGATTGTCTTCAGGAACGTCGAGGCAGCAAAGGCCTTTGTCAATTCAAAATTATCATGACCGAGTTGCCCAGTATGTGTTTTGACATCGATTTTTCTTTGTAAGTTTGCTTGAATTAATATATTGGATTGGGTTTTGCTTTCAAATTAGCTCTGTTCGTTTTAATACATACGAAATGATTATGTTATAGTTTGATCATCAAAAATGATTTTGTTGTGGATCTTGTACAGTAGATTCATTTTACTAAATTCAAATGTAGCTATGATTTGGTTATGTGATTTTGTCATGCCTAGGTTAGTATAAGCCATTGATTTTTTTTTTATTATGTTTGGCTTGTTTTTGAATCAATTCTGTTCGTTTGATTTAGAATAGTTGATTGGGTTTGATTTCGATTAGTTTTGTTTATTTCTAATAGACTCAAAACAACCCTGTTGACTTCGATTTACCAGGAACGATTATGTTTTGTATTGAATCAATATTCTCGTTTGTATTTTGATTACATTCGACCTATGCAAAAGATCTATTTGCTAAAAATCATGTAGCTGTGTTGATTGATACGATTTTGCGTAACGATTGTGTCGGCCCCAAACTGTTTCAATTCATTCATGTTTGATTTGATTTGCAAATGATTGTTGCGTGCCATGAATAGCATGATCGTTTGTATATGTTTGATATAGTTCTATTAATTTGAAAAATGATCCTATTGATTTCGTTTGGATTCGACAATGATTTTGTTAATGGATGAGGCGACATAAACTATTGCATGAATGATTTGTTTAACCGGTTAAAATTTGTGTCGATTGGAATTGGTTCATGACAATGATTTCATTGCTGTCAAATTATCTAAGTGATTCTGTTTACCCTGAATTGGTAATAACAAATGTTGAACAGGGTGTATGTATCTTTGTTTCCATTCGTTTGACCATGATTTTGTTTGTTTTGATTTGCATACAAGTTTTGATTTGTTGTGGTATGAATTACTCGCTTCGTTTGGAATTAGTTTTGGTTTAATAAATAAAATATGATTATGTTAAGTATTGGATTGATTTTAAAACAGTTATGTGCTCAAATTAGACCAGCTACAGAATCGTAAGATTCTGTAGCTAGTCTTAAAAATTGGATTTTTGTCAATTTTATCAATAAAATATCCTCTTGTCTATTTTCGTCTTCTTTCAGGTGCATACGAATTACAATGATCAATTGGGAATGATGTGGTAGTTTAGGAGATACTTTGGATATGGTTTTGTTTTAGGTTGTTAGCTTGAGTCAGAAATAGAGACTTGGGATATTATCCCCTGATTTTTTGTAAAAATGCTTTGATAATTCCCACAGGGATGTTTTACCCTGTGGGAGGTCTTTAAATACTTGTCATTTTGTTGTAATGAACCCATCATCATCACTGTTGGGAGAAATAGACTATGGATTTATAATAATATAGACTGGGATGAAAGTTGATGTCTTGTAACAACTTTCGCTTTCAACATATCAAACTTTTGTTTCAAGTTTTCTCCATATCAGCTGCAATTAATTATCGACTACTTTAGCTATCGTAATTTGTTGTAGGTTGATGTGATTTGGTTTATATGTTGTCCATATCTGATCTCTCTTATTTAAAAAATACAGCGATCACTCTATTTCGATTTAATGAATACATGTTTATCTTTTTCATTAATTGAATTGTTTTGTACAAATTTTGCACAAGGATTTATCTGATTGCGATAATTTTGTTAATTATTAGATTGCTGTAATTTTTTATGTCATGTTTGTCCTGTCATTTATATTTGAAGAGTACAACTGCTTCTTGTTTACGAGAATCTTGTGGAGAATCTGGTGCGGGTTTCCTCCCTCCGAACAGCTAAATCAACTTCTGGATACAGGACAAACCTGAAGCGTTACTTCAGGTCAGTTTGTTATTTGTTATTTGATAGTTAATTTGTTAGTATAATTTAAGTAGTTTAGATAGATATATACATAGTTTAGATTCTTAGTTAGAGTTGTTATTTTAGTTGCTTAGCTTAGATAATTTTTATTTAATTTCTTTCTCATAAAATTATAAAAACCAAAAAACAATTGTTTCGCTGTCTTAGGACAATTTACAAATGATTTTTGCAGGTTTTCATTTAAATTTGTAACCTGTAAATATTGTATATTTGTAATTGAATCTAATTATATTGATATTTGAACATTTAATTTTATAGAATTATAGTCGTATGATTTAGGTAATAGATTGTATATATGTAGTTTAGATTTGTTTATTAGTTTGTTTTAATTATTGTTTTCATTTAGATTAGTTCCTTAGTGTAGTTTTTATTTGTTTTCTAGGACATAGATCAGCCAACGGAGCCGCTACACCCGTCAGGGTGGGTTATTCCAAACAACTTGGGTTATTTAAACAACCCTGCATCGGATCCACTCTTCCATTTGGCGAGTGTTCAATTTCGCCCGTCAACACACATCTATCCCCTGGATCAGAATTTCAAAATTCAAAGTTTGAAAAATTAGGGTTTCCTCATAAAAGCCTAAGTTGCAGCATCAGTTGCAGTTGTAGTTTCAAAGCCAGTTGCAGTTGGAGTTGCAGCTGCAGAACCAGTTGCAATCACTCTTGAAGTTTTTGGTAATGATTACTACTGCTACCAGATGGAGCCACTACCTGCAAATGTTATCTGAGGTATGTACCCACATATGGTTAATGTTTAAACCCTAAAGAGTATTTGCAGGATAAGGGATCTTTTTCCATAGATCTAGAAGGATCTCAAGATCCAACACATTCAGAGGAATGATGCAACCTAGGTGTGATTATTCTAATATGCATCTATTTGTTATGAAATTATCTTGATCAGTGTTGCATGTTGAAGCTATGATCAAATCATTAAAAGGATTAAAAGTTGATCATAAAGCTTATCCT
>JASDQU010302968.1:0-13776 GCA_032191745.1 Picea mariana | reverse complement strand
CCACTTGGAAACTATATTATAGTTTTAAAACGGCGCTAGGCCCCTCTCCTGGGCGCGGCCCCCCTTGGCACGGTCATATGAATTACAAGAACCGTGGGTTTAAAGTTTAAAACCCCCCGCATTATAACCATGCGCATAAACTTAACCTTAAATAAATATGCGTTGGGATATATAATAAACAACAAAGGCGGGAGTATTGGCTAGCGCAAGGTTATGAAAACTTTAGTGTTTGAGGAGGTCTGGGGGTCGAACCCCGCGGCCTTTATACCATTTTACATAACACAAACATATTAACCAACCACAAAGGGACATGTGTCAACATCTTATTGGTCAACGAACATCCAACCAGAATGTGCCACATCATTCCTCTGTCACATCAGCATGATGGTACGGCCCTCCACGTGTACGTACGGACTGTACGGACAGGTACAGTCATCATTTTTTCCCTGTTTGACTTTTCGGTCAAAATGCGATATCTTCTTCATACGGACTCCGTTTGACATAAAAATTATACCACCGGAATCAGGAAGACGAGCCGGACGCAATGGTGTTGGTTTCGTCAAATTATAGGCACTTTCATTTTTGAGCATTTTTCATGCCCTGACAGCCTTCTGAATCCGATTTCGGATCAGGGAAACCGCGGGGATTTGGAGAACGAGCTTTAGGGCTTAAAGGGATAGAAGTTTCCCTTTCTTCAGTAGCAGTAGTAATAGGAGGATAGGTGGTAAAACCTGGGGTAGGAAAATATTCTGAGGTGCTAGGTCTAAACCAGGGTACAACCTCAGGAGAAAGGGGAGTGACAAGGCTTTCTCCCTCTAATCCAAGACTAGGAGGAGAAAACTCAGCAGGAACACTCCCAAATTTCAGACTTCGGGAAACTCCAAGAAAATGAAATAAAATAGAATGAGATGTAGGGGTTGGAGTTCCTATTGGACAATGAAAATCATAAAAAATACCTGGTTTAGCAGTAGAAGTACCTCCTCCAAAGGCCTTTCCCTTTCTGATAATCTTCTCTGGGTCGGCTTCAGGGGTCGCTAAAGGAAGTTGTGGAGTACACCTTGTATGTCTGCCTCTAGAAGCCATGGTTGAAACAATGGAGTTGTCTATGGGTTCACATCAATGAATTCGCCAGAGTGGAGTCGCCAAGTGCATAGTAGAAATCTTGGAGGGCTCTGATGCCTCATGCACCCTCAGAATCAGAGGCTCAATGTCATTCAATCCCGGGGAAAATATTCAACTTCATCCCTGACAACGGGGCCAGAAATATTGGCACCAGAACTCACTCTTGGATTGTGGTAGGAGTAAGATTGATACCCATCAGCTTTATATGTCACGATAATTGATTAGGGTGGTCGAATGGATGTAGACCCAAGAGAATATCATTTTAACTCAAAAAACTAGACTAGGCATGCACGAGAAGGTGAGGTCCGGATCTAACTTCAATTAGGAAGCTGGATTTTAAAAATGAGAAGAGGGAAGACTTGGTGAGGATAATGAACAAGGATTTCATGGGCATCAGGCCTTTCGGCGACTTGTATAAGAAAAACAGGACATTGAAATGCGCTTAACTAGCACAGTCACAATAGTTGTTGTAACAACTCAACTGGATCCTCCAATTCCGAGAATCACAATGTTACTATAACAGCCTGATCGGATCCTCCAATTCCAGGCTATTCAGTGTAAGAGGGAGAGTGTAACACAGGAAAAATGATTAAAACTGG
Organism: Picea mariana; assembly: GCA_032191745.1. Classification (NCBI taxonomy): domain Eukaryota; kingdom Viridiplantae; phylum Streptophyta; class Pinopsida; order Pinales; family Pinaceae; genus Picea; species Picea mariana. The sequence goes on along the minus strand of JASDQU010302968.1, from coordinate 12,055 downwards.
TGAAAATGTTGCAGTGATCCAAAATACATTATCCTACAACATCACTACCCTCGACTGGATCCTTCAATTCTGAGTGTCTTAATACAATGTTTATAGAGATGGAAAGAAGCTGACTTTCATTAAATAGGAAGTCTCAAATACAAATGCATAACCAGGTGAACCAGTGCTTCATCAAAACTATACAATATAGGATCCTAGCTCAACCATCGACCCCAACAAAAATGGCAAAAATGCCTCTAAATACTTGGAGTTGGCTCAACCGCTTAAGGCACAATCATATTATGAGTTCAATGCTTTGCATAGGCAAGTTTTTCTATCAAGTTGTGCATGCAAACATCGGTCAGACATCCCATGCAGTCGATTGTCAAATGAAATCTTTGTCAGGCTAGACTGGCAGTCACCTTCTACGCTTTGTCTCTTTCTGACCTTTTATTTATGGAAGGAGACGACGTTCAACCACCATGAACCACCTTAATAACTTATTTCTTGGGATTAGGTAAGGCCCGGTCAAATCTTCTCTTTGACAACATGGCATCCTTTCCTTGGCCACTGCTGCTATGTTGGACTTCTACGAGGGGGCTCGACCTGCGAACATGGAGGAGGATCTAACAGGGAGGCCAATGGTGCCAACAATGTGAAGGTGAGATGAGGGGTGTTGAGGTGGAATCACCAAGTGATGAAGACACGAGGGCTGTAACACCAGACGAGAAGTGCCATGGGAAAATGGATAGGACACAGGTGGAAGTGGCATGGAGATTAGGGGTACAGGTGTCGGGAGATAAGAGGGATGAAGGAAAAGGGGACATGACACCTCGGAGAGTAGAGGACAAGTGTGCGGTGGTGAAAGGTAGGAGGGAAGTGGGAGATGTGATAGGGGAATTTGAGAGGCAAAGTGGGGAACACTTGTCACCAGGAGGCGAAGGAGGTAAGAGGAGGAGGAAGCAGTAAGGGGTTTTGGGGGGGGCTACATGAAACTTCCCATATCGAACCCCCCCATTAAAGGTAGAATGACGAGGGGGGTTCGAAATGAGACCTCAGCCATCGATCTGGGTGCTTAAATCCTGATCGTTGAAACTTGCACGCCCTCATATCGGACCTCCCCCCCCCCCACCAATTAAAGGCATAAAGACAGGGGAGGTCTGGAATTGGACCCTGTCCGTAGATCTGGGTGCGTAGATCTTGGCCACCCATATCCACGCACTTCTTAAACCATAAGCGCTAGATCACTAAGACCTAGGAAAAGTGGGTTTTTGACCCATTTCTTGCCCTCTTTTTGCCAAAGGGGGTTGCTTCATAGGGAAAATACCCCCCTACATGTTTATGTGATAACATGCTCTTCTTGTCGAAGGCCTACTTGATTTTTTTTTGATGTTCATGTGCCCTATCCATCACTTCCTCTCTAGCCTACTGGACTTCTACCAGTTGATGAACTCTTCTGATCATATCATCAGGCTCTCCTTGATAATCTTGAAAGAATTTTTCCACAGGCAGAGAAAGCTAAGAAGGAAAGATGGCCTCAACTCCATACACAAGTTGAAAAGGATATGTGCCTAGAGACCTCTTCGTTGTCACTCTGTCATCCCATACAACAAATTTTAGCTTTGAATCCCAGGCCTTCTTATTATCCTCTAGCATTATTTTGATAATCTTGATCAGGATTTTGTTAGAGGATTCTTCTAATCCATTGCGTTGTGGATAGTAAGGGGTGGAGTGGATTAATGAAAGTTTGAACTTCTCACAAAACTTGATCAATGGTTCGGCCCTGAAGGAAGCAACATTATCAGTAACAATTATGTTCAGGAAACCAAACCTTGCTATAATATCTTCGAGAAAACCAATGATCACTTTGTGAGAAGCGCTCCTGGTGGGAATAGCTTCTATCCACTTGGTAAAATAATCTGGTGCAGTTAAAATCCATCTGTGTTGACCACTTGAAGGAGGATGAATTTCCCCAATAATTTCTAGGCCCCACTGCTGAAAGTGTCCTAAAGCTAGTCTAGGCTTCAATGGCAGAAACTTGAGCTATTGCTTCCTAGAGAATTTATGACATTTAATACAAGCCATGATTTTCGCACATACATTAATGAATAGAGTAGGCCAGTAGTACCTATCCCTGAGAATTTTGTAAGCTGTGGTTTTCCAGAAATGATGTCCCCCACATAGGCTATCATGGAACTCAAATATAATCCTTTGGGCCTCATGTGGGTCTAAACATCTCAGAAGCATACCTAATGGGTCCTTCCAGTACAAGACCTGATCAATAAGGAAACACCTGATATATTTGAGCTTTAAATCTCTTTCCTTGCTCTTTCCTATACCATCAGGGGGCCTTAATTCTTGAAAAAAATATATAATGTCTTTGTACTAGGTGCATTCTACCAACATAGGGCTTCCCTGAGGATTTTTATCAGTGAACTCAACTTGCTGATTTTCTGAGTGGGTGTTGACGAAGTTTATCCCCAAAGCTCTGCAATTAGATTCATCCAACATCTTGGCTAAACCTTGGCCTTTAACTAGATTAGTGGGATTTATTTTCAAATCAAATTCAAAAATTTCGGCAATCCACTTTCTCCTTCTTCTATCTATGTCAGGATGAATGAGAATGTCCTTCACATAGGCTGAAGGAACATATGCAATGATCTTCGAATGCAAAACATAGAATCTAAAGGCTTTGAGAGATTTCACCAAGGCATAGGCCTGCTTCTCCATGATGTCATATTTTACCTTTGCATCCCTCAGCGCTTTGCTGAAAAAGGAAATAGGCTGCTTCATCCCTTCTACGTTCTTCTACAACAAAAAATCCACCACTGTATCAAAAGAAGCAAAAGAGAAAATCAGAAAATCCTTGGAATAATCAGGACTGACTAGCACAGGTGCTTCAGTCAGTGCCTTTTTATTTGGCTGAATCATTCTTTGGACTCAACAATCCACTTCATTCCATTTTCATTCTTGGGCATGGTTGTGATATGCTTCACCAATTCGGAAAAATTTGAAACAAACCTTCTCAGAAAATTGATTTTGCCCAAGAAATACTAGACTTCCTTCTTAGATCTAAGAAGCGACAAGGTTTGAATGGCTTCCACCCTACTTGAATCAATCATGACCCCCTCAACTGATATGATGTGTCCCAACAATTTTCCTTCCTGCATGGAAAATAAAGATTTCTTGGGATTTAGGGAAAGACCAAACCTTTTGCATTTCAAGAAGACTTTCCTTAGATGACAACAATGTTCTTTATCATATCTGGAAAAGACTATTATATCATTCATATAGATGACCACAAATTTATCCTTCTCCCCAATCAAGGCTATGTCCATGGCTCATTGAAAGGTTGTGACACACACCCACTACGAGAACTAATATTTTTCGGCTTTTTCCTTCCTTTCACTGAGGAACAGAATCCCCGAATTCCTATGGGGCCTGATGAAGACCCTACCATCTCTTATCCTTACCCATGTGATCGTTGGCTATGACCACGGGCTTTACCGGAGTGGTGTTTCTGGCTTTTGCGATTCGGGAAATCGTGATGCATGTGTTCCTCTGCTCTCTTGTCTCTCGAAGTGCCAAAATCCAAAAGGGACCAATAGTTTGTCACATCTAACAATGCCTCGGGTTAAAACCTGGTATCCCACCTTTCGGAGTTTCATGTATCGGGTTTTCATAGTAGAAGAGGATGAGGAGTTCATACCTTCGATTTTCTGGGTGTCGAAACACCAACAACCAAATCTACATGCGCTAAGCCGTATCAGGATTTCACAAGTCGGGAATTCGGGACTGGCGTGTACCAGGGACTTGCTTTTAGATATCCTGGGTGCCGAAATACCGAAACATCAAGACTTATCCGTGCTATTATTATTTCAGGGTTTCGCGAGGTTTCGCGATGTGCACAGACAGAAGGTCTCGCACTTAGGTTCCCAGGAGCCAAAAATCCTAAGCCCATATTCATTGCTAAGCTCATTTCGGGGTTTTGCAAGTCGGGACTTCGCGACCGGCAAGTACAAGGGAACTGACCCTTGGGTATCCCGAGTGCTGAAACATCGACATCCAAACTCTAGACACACTATGTCATTTTGGGGTTTCGCAAGTCGGGATTTCGGGACTAGCGAGTACAAGAGACTGGCCCTTAGATATCCCAGGCGCCAAAACGTCGAAACACCATATCTCATCTGCTCTATTATCATTTCAGGGTCTTGCAAGTTAGGATTTCAGGATATGCGCAGAGAGGAGATCTCACACCTAGGTTTCCTGGGAGCTGAAACGTCGAAACACCAAATTCCAACCACACTATACCATTTCGGGGTTTCGCAAGTCAGGATTTTGTGACGTGCGAAGACAAGGAAACTCGCCCTTGGGTATCCCGAGTGCCAAAATGCTGATGGGTTATATATTTGCCACGTGTCTCCCTGGATCCAACGATCCAGAGTAACCCTCATGATTTTGGTGATTGTGAATCCTCGTTCTTCACCACCCTTATACACCTAACTTCTGAAACCCCGGTGGCTTTCGGAGGTTCGCCACCTGTCCTCCAACGATCCAATGGTTGAAGTGATTTCAGGACTTCTTTCGTGCACCTATCTCTAGATCCAACGATTGTCAGTCCCTGCTCCAGATCTGACGGTTCCATACCATCCATTCAGATCTTCTCCTCTTGCGCGCTATCCTGTGTTCTTAGACGTAGGATTTCAATGGTCCAGATCCACACTCTACAATTGATCTAAGGGTTGTTGTTTCTCTTCCTCCTAAGCTTTGGCTTTCTTCCCTATCTCAAAAGATTCCGACGCTTTGAAGGTCTCAGCCTTCAATCTTCTACTACAAGTTGACTATTGGGTCTCGCCAGCACTTACGAAAAGTGTTGTCCCTCCTGAGCTTTCTCGGCTATGAAGGAATTAAGAGTTTTGCTCTCTTTCTCCTGGGCTTGACTCTTGGAAGAGTCTTCCGCGCACCCTTGCACTCATTCATCAAGTCTAGGACTTGAGTGAGTCTCGTTTTCTACTTGCCTCACAGGGAGCCTGTGCTTAACTACACTACCTCTCCTGAGCTTAACAAAATTCATCCTCCAAGGGACTCTAGACAACTAGGAAAGTTGGCATGTGTACATGAGACTATGCCTAAGGTCGACGAACTCACCGTTTGTGGATCTAACTCAAGCCGCCTTAGGACACAAGTATTTGTGAGTACCAATCATGTCCTATCCATATAATCTCTTAATAACCTAATTATACATCCAAGAAGTAAGAAAAGAGACACAGTATATCCATTCAGAAATCAAGCACAATTCCTGAAACATACACCGTATAACCAAATTCATGCCCAGTTACAGCTAAATTACATAGAGTAAGAAATCACTTATCTATTACAGGTTGTCTCCAACCAACTAACTGTGGGTGTTCGTCCTTCCACCTGACCATAGGCTCAAAGGAATTCAATATTAGCACTATGGCCACCCCCGTGCCAAGCCATGATATCACCAGGGAACTCTCACTCTTCTCAAGGGTTCTCTCTCTGTTTCAGTTTCTGTTCGGGTCCTGTTTTCTGCAACTCGGAGATTTCTCACTCATTTTGGCCTCAACGAGGTTTCTCAGATTCTCTTCGGCATCAAGCTCGCAGCCTTCTATTCATGATCTACTGGAGAGCTTCATGCCTCTCCCTTGGGATCTCTCATTCTCATCTCATGTCTTCCCTCTCCCATGTGTCCCTCTTACCTTGAACGGTTTCGTTGACCTATCATGTTGCTTCTGTCAGAAGGAAACTCGGTTCTACAGATCTCTACAGTAATTTAGGTTGATAGCCCATGTTTCCATTCATGGGGGGGTGGTTGGTGATTCAACCACCATTCTTTCTTCATTGACTGCTTTCCTTTCCTTGGGATTCGAAGGAGGTTTGTCATCCTTATCATGAAGATTTGGGGTTATTTGATATATGAACCCTCTTGTATGGTTTTCACATTCTTCTTCTAGTGATATCATGGCCAGTACTTTCAAGGCTTCACCCCCATAGTTATTTATTGGCAACTCAAACAATAATACATTTACATTTTCCTCATGCATTAGCATGGTAATTCGTATTCTATGATTAATTACAAATTGGGGGAAACAAGGGTGTTACAGGTTGCTCCTGCGTTCATTAATCCAAAGGGCATTTTAGCATACATAAATGTGCCCCAAGGAGTGGTGAAGGTTGTATTTTCTCTGTCCTCAGGTAGGACAGAGATCTAATTGTAGCCAGAAAATCCATCAGTCATGGAAATCCTAGATGCACCAACTACCCTCTGCAATATGTGTTCCATCTTTGGCAGTGAGTAATTGTCCTTCTTTGAGCTCATGTTCAGATTTATGAAATTGACATAGAGTCTTATTTATCCACTCTTATTTCTTACTAGGACTAGGTTGTCTACCCACATAGATTATCTCAAAGGCACAATAATCTGAGCATCCAAAATAATCTTCACCTCCCTTTCCATAATAGGCAGCAACATAGGATTTATCTATCTTAATTTTTGCCAAATGGTTTGGCTTCCTCTTTCAATGGAATATTATGCTCAATGAAATCAGTGTCATATGTTCTTAGGTCTTCATAGGTCCAGGAAAACACATCAGTAAATTCCTTTAATAGCTCAGTATACTCGGCCATCTACTCCTTTGATAGATTGCTTGACAATTTGAAAAATTTTGGATCTAGCTCTGTGTCAATATTGCACTCAACCACATCAGCATCATTACTTGAGATTTTACCCTTTACTTCCACATCATTTCTATCAAATATTCTTTCCAAAGGGACTAGTCCCTTTGGGATGTGATTTCTAGGCAATTGCACAATATGATGATCAACAGTTTTGTTCATAAGAACATCAGCGTGTGGATTTATTTCAGAGTCAGGATCGTGGTCGATGTGTAGTGTTGAAAACTCCTCAATAGTTTCCAGAAATAGTTTTATTTAAATATCATCCTCAAACACTTTCCAATGATTGACATTGTCAGGTATAGAGGGTCTATATTTCACTTCTACATCATACCCAATTTTGGGTGGCAGAGGGACTCTAAAATGGCTTTTTGAAACAGCTACAGAATCAACCATCACATTTTCTTCTCTTGGGACAAATGAAATGTTGAAATTCAGGAAAAAACTGTCAATGAGGTCCCATAATTCATTTCTATAACTTCTGAAGCAAGGGTGTTTGGTTTGACAAATATTTCTGATCTATTGGACAATCAACTCAGCATCACCAAACATTGATATCTCTTTGATCCCCATGTCCTTTGCAGCCCTTAAGACCAAAACAAGAGCTTCATACTCTGCCACATTATTGGTAGTTTCAAACTCTAATTTGTATGACAGAGATATGGTTTCCTAAGAAGGGGAAACAAAGACTACTCCAGCGCCAAAAACATCCTTAAAGGAGGCTCCATCAAAGAACATTTTCCAAATAGAGATGGCGGAGAAAGAAACTTCATGAAAATTCATGGGTTGTTTTTTGATTTTTAGAGGCTTGAGAGCATCAGTGAACTGTAATAAAATAGACCCCATCTCGGTGTCAAGTGCAAATATAGGATGGTTGGTGGGGTTAGATTCATCGCTAATAATATAAGCCAACTGAGCTCCTATGTACAACCTCCTATGTTCCCCTCCAAAGACTGGAATGGTAGCATATGTGAGGTCCATCTGTAATGTTCCTCCAAGTCTTTTTATCCAAGATCTTGACAATAGCATGCCAAACTTGGGGGGAACATCAGCCACCACGATATCCATGACCACACTTTTCATGGGCAGTTGAAACAAGTTCACAACCATATCTTTGATGACCCCAATACATTGCACCCTCCTTGAAATAAATGAATATAAATCATGATAAGCCTTTTTTATTTCCAATCCAAGTTCCTCCATAACAGTTTTGGGCATGAGATTATGAGATGCCCCTAAGTCCATCAGACAATTATGCAGCACTTTATCATGTATGTTCAGGGATGTATAGAAGGGAGGGGATGAATCATCTCTATATTCTACCATAGGCCCTAAGATGACTGCTGGTTTTTCATCTTGGAGGTTTACTTAGTCTGTGGGATGGGAAGAGGGCTCAGACTACAATAGCTTAGAGAGGGATTTCTTGAAATCTTCATGCTTGACTAGTTCTAAGAGGGGAACAGGGATTCTAATTTTTTGAATTTCATGCTCGAAGTTGAAGGAGGAAGGGGTCTTCAGGATTTTTCTTAGCTCGGGGATGGGGTCTTTAGCTATTGGCGAGGGATTCTGAGTTTTATTTTCTTTGTCATTGTTTGTTGCATCTTTGACATGCATATCTACTCTGGAAGGCTGATCAGGGATATCCAACTTCCCTTATTTTTTCTTTGACCTGAGGTTATATTTATTGGGACTTCTATTGGACTTCTCTCCCTTACTCAGCTCATTTATCTGGTCATCCATGAGAGACTCCTCTTATGCAGATTGAGTTAAATGGGGAAATGGGGAGGTGTCTCCAAGACAATGAATTTCAAGATCTAGCTCTTTCCCCTCTCCTTCTTCATCAGCAACAAGGTTATTTTGAAGAGGGGTTTGGATTTTATGATCATCCCTATCTCTGTTTATGGGTTCTCTCAGGAGTATTTGAGGGGCATTGTTTTGTCTTCAGAAGTTTCCTCTGAGTCCATCATGCTGAGGATTCTTGTATGTCTGCTTCCCTTCTACTTCCAACCTTTCCATCCTAGTTGAAAGTGATTTTAGTAACTTGGTTACTTCATCCATTTGAGGGGGGGAAGTAGAGGAACCAGAGGTGGAGGCTTCAGATCATCCCCTCAGTATGTCTCTATGAGCTTTATTCTTGAGTTAGTTTGCTACCAATATGTTAGACTCCACTTCCAGGGCTGCATATTTCCATATAATCCAAGGAAGTAGCTCTTCTCTTTCTTAACAACAGGCAGAAGTCAAGGTCAAAATCACTAGCATGGGTAATTTTAGCAGAGGATTTTGTAGGCTTTATCTCAGTAGGGATCTTATTGTACATCTTGTTGAATCTTTTGGAGAAGTCAAAGACATATTCTCCCTCTTTTCTCTTTAGGGACCCAAACTTTGTGATATAATAAATAAATTCCTTCTTATCCCCTCATTGTATCAAGAAAACATCATCAAAAACCTCAATCCCAGCGATGGATCCAGGGGTCAATCCACTAAACCATTTTCTAACCTCACCATCAAGGCTTTGGACAAAGACTCTCATCCGAACATCTTCATTTTCAATATTTAGATTGTCTTCATAACTGTAGAAGGCAGCGAGGTGCCCTTCCGCAATTATTTCTCCTTCTCCAGTGAACTTAGGCATGTATTTCAGGTAATATCTAGCAGGGAGGGCATTCATGGGCTGAGGTAGGACCAGAGGGGCATATCTAGCAGCCACTATGCCATCGATTCTATTTCTAGGAGGATTAGCACCTGCCATAGGGATGATAGTTGGAGGAGAAAGAGGAGGAGATGGAGTTCGAGCATGGGAGACTGGAAGGATCTTTGAGGAGGGAAAGGAAACATCAGAGGATTTGAAGGAAAATCTACAGGACTTGAGGGAGCATAGGTTTCCCTTTCTGTAGTAGCAACAACAATAATTGAAGGAGGGGTGCTAAAGCCCGAGGCAGGAAAATATTTTGAGATGTTTGGCCTAAACCATGGTACAAATTTAGGGGAGAGAGGAGTGACAAGGATTTATCCCTCCAATCCCAGATCAGGAGGGGAAAAATCAACAGGAACACTCCCAAAATTTAAGGTTCGGGAAACTCTAATGGAAGGTATAATAGTAGAATGAGCTGCAGAAATTGGAGTTCCTATATGAGAATAATGAAAACCATCAGAAATACCTAGTTCATCAGCAGAAGTGTCTTCTCGAAGGGCCTTTTCTTTTCTGATAATTTTCTCTGGGTCCGCTTTAGGTGTTGCTAAAGGAATTTGTGGAGTAGACCTCGTGTGTCTGCTTGTGGAAGCCACAACTGAAACAATAGAGTTTCCTGAATTGAATTGCCGGGTTCAAGTTGCAATCTTTAATGTACTAAGTTCTTATGCACCCTCAGAACTAGTAATCTTTTTCTTTCATGCCCAGGGAAAATCTTCAATTCGTCCCCGAAAACGGTGCTAGAAATGTTAGCATTGGAAGTCACCTCTGGATTACAGCAGAGGTAATCCCAAGGCCCATCAGCCTATATGTCACAGTGAATAATTTTAGAAGAGGTCTAATAGATGCGGACTCAGGATCATGTCGTTTTAACTCAAAAACACTGGGTTGATACATGTATATAAATGAGGTCTTGATATAACTTTAGTTAGTAAATTTGTATAGTGGTGAGTAGGTGGAAGAACATGAGGAAAACGTGAAGGTTTGCTATGGACATCCAGTCTTCCAGCGGCCTCTGGAGGAAAAGTTTCAGACGCAAAATCCTCTTGGATCTGATAACTTCAAGAAACTAAAAACGTTGTAACAACAACTACAATCAAACCTATATTACACTACAGTCACAACACTCAACTGGATCATCCATGCCTGAGATCTAAGAATTAGAAACAAAGAAACAAAGGGGAAACTTACTACCATTAAACAAGAAGTCTCAAGTAACAATACATAATCAGAGAACCAAAGGCCTCATCAAAACTTTACAAATCGGGAGCCTAACTCAACCATCGACCCTAAAAGAATATGAGAATGAATCTTATATACTCAAAGAAACACTACAGAAACGTGATCGAGATTTTGCATTGAAGGCATTATGTCTGCATGCTTTCTAGTAGACTGCACTTGCAGTCTCCTGCTAGACATGAACTTCATTCAGACGCAATCGCACTTCAGAACGGGCGTGCAAATGAGTTGAATGGATGACAATCCTTTCCTAGGATTTCCATTTATGGTGGAAATGATTTTAAACCACCACCACCTACTCCAATAATTGCTTCATCAGGATTGGGGAGGCCCAAGTCAACTCTGCACCTGTAGGACGTGGTGGCCGCTACATTCTGTCATATGGATCTTCTTTGGGAGTTCACGTTTAGACTAGCAGGCAGACGTGGATGAGGAACTGTCGGGCAAGATTGACGCGATCGATGGGAGACAAGACGAGAGGTGGTCATGTGGACATATGTGGCAGAGGAAAGGTGATCGGGAAAGCATGGGTGATAAAAAACGAGGGTGTTGAGGTGTGATGGGACGAAGGTGAAGTGGAAAGGGAAGATGATGTGAAGGAAGAGGGGAGAACACATGGAAGGAAATGATAAGCGGGAGTAAAAAATGGATATGGCATAGAGGTGAGTGGGGGGACAGATGTGCAGCAGTGGAAGGTGGAAGAGAAGCGGGAGATGTGACAGGGAGAGGAGAGAGACAGAGTGGGGGACAGATGGTGAAAGGAGAGATGGAAGTAAGTGAGAGTGGTAAGCAATCTGCTCAGAGGGGGGGAGAGTGGTAAGCGGGAAAGGTTCGGGGGGGGGGCTGAGTTAATGAGGAGGTGCCATGTTAGTGGGGGGCCCACACTCAGAAACCACCTGCTTGGACTCCCCACCATTAATGGTAGAACGTCGGGGGGGTCCGATATGGATCCTACACCGTAGATTTGGGTGCATAGATCTCGGCCGCCCAGATCTACGCGCTTCTTATCACGATGCACCTTGGCCCCGAAACTTAGGATAAGCGGGATTTTGTGGGTGTTTATCCCGCTTCTTGCCTTTTTTTCGCAAAAGGGGTCAATTTCTTAGGAAAACACCCCCCCTACAAATAAATGTGATAACAGATACGTTGTTAAGATCGAACAAAAATTTAAGCAGAAACGAGGAGAGTTTGGATCTGCAAACCCCTCATAGCCGAAGCAGGGCAAAGACAACCCCAACCCACACAGCAAGGGACCAGGTCGAGATGGTTTCCCTTAGGAAAACCATTCCAAGACGCAACACAAGAAGGGAAATGAGAAGACGAAGAAGGACACGAGAAGATGGTGTGAGTACCATAAAATTCCTTGGCGCAACACCGAAGAATGTCACTCCAAACAGTCCCTCATGGTCAAGCTGAAGGCTTTCTATTGGACACACCTACCACACTTAG
>JASDQU010302967.1:1515-13769 GCA_032191745.1 Picea mariana | reverse complement strand
TATGTTTACCCACACCCCCCCATCCTCTCATTTGTTATATCCTTAATTTCCACCCTACATTGTCAAAAGGGACACACAAAAAATATGTAAACTAAAAAAAAACCTTCAACTCAAGATTTAGAAAGTTTTTGAAGGGTGTCATTGGTCATCTATGCAACAACCAACAACATGTCACTTGTCATTAGTTCAAAAAAAGAGATACCCCCTATAATAAACTATATTCACAAAGTTTCTAAAGATGAGTGATGGATGAGTTGGTTCTTCATGAAATGAGCCTTGGAACTCACTATATTCAAGTCTCCATTAGTCTCTAGAAGATATAGAATCTCTCCCAAGCCTCTTCTAGGAATCTATAAAAAGAATTTTAGTCTTGAGAATGGGAGGGAAGAATCATTTATAGATATATGATGCCAAAATTTAGAGGTGCTTCTCCATCTACATTAGTTTCAATCAGGTTTCCTATCTTGGTTGAAGAGCTAAGGAGGAGCAAGGAGAAAGGGGCAAGAAGAAGTGCATTAACACCTTGATGTAATTGAATTGATGTACTTCTTTCATTTCAATTAATAGATCATTGGTTTTCCCCTACGAATATTTGTATTCCATTTAAAAATGTTCAGATTTAGTTTATTTCATCATAGATCAAGTTATATCCAAGTTATATCTAGGATTCTAACATTGGGAAGATAAATAGAATGGTATTGTTTTCTATATTGTGTGTAGCAAGTAGGTTGTAGGAATCAAATACAAAACTTCAGGATTGTAGCAGCCATGACACACGAAGGACAACCTTCAGAATAAGGTATGTCATTATTCCATTTCCTTGTGTAATTGTGAATCTTATTGCTTCTTTCTAAGGAAAAACATAGAAGTCTATCCCATTATATGTTTAGGATCAATAGGAAGATCCTACAAAGATCTTGTCTGATATTTTATTTGTAATAGAACTAGCAACTCCATTGGGGAATACTCTTTGATTCTTCTCTATTTTAGTTTCCCTTTCTTATTATCCTGTATTTTTTGTTTTTGATTTAGTTATTTTTTTCCTTGTTACTCCCTGAGAGATTAGATATATCATATTTAGCAGTGTGTCACTTGTGTACTGTGGGAGACAAAGAAACATTGTCTTTTGTTGCAATACTAGTGACTAATGTCTAGTCGCTTGTTGCAGGTCATCTAACCAACAACACCCTATGTAAGCCCTAAAAATTGCAAGATTGTCAGATTTATTTGGTCAAATATAGAAGTGTTTGATCTCATGGATCTCTGATTGATCTATGCCTTTGGATCTTGTCTTTATTTGAGTCCTTTTTTCACACCTTTTGTCTTCAATCTATGTTTGAAGTGTGTTTCTGTGTCTTTCTGTGATTGCTTGTGTAAATTTTTTTTTGTCTACTGATCCATTCAAGTTGGGAAGTGCACCAAATATATATGATTAGATATTGTAGTGTCCCGTATTTATTGAATATGGTTGGTTTCCCTCTTGTGAATTGTGTTCATTACTAAATCCAAATTCCTAGTGAGTTTTGGGTTGATATCCTTGTAGAGACATTGGAGTGTGCTTATACGAATTACTACAAATTTGCCACAACCCTTTCTTATTGATTTACTAGTTTTCCATTTGCAATTTGTCATTCTTGTTTAGGTTAAAGAATTTTTTGCACCGTATTTGGAAAAATAAACAAAAATTTCTTGCATAAAATATTTTGATCATTAAGAAAAATGTGCATTAGTTGAAGTGTTTTTTTTTTGGATATCTTCTTAAATTTTGGCTGTGATTTTTCTTGCATGGTTGCTTTGTCCTTGTGAGATTGCATTGAAAAGTTTGCAAAGAAAAATATATGTTTCCCTCCCGTAGCTAGAATTTATTATGGAAAATTTATATTGACACATTTTCATTGCTTTGGTTAGTTCAAGATTTATAAACACCATTAATTGTTTATCCATTTCCCTTTGACATCAAATAGTGATAAGAAAATATTGTATGATCTAAAATTAACTCGACTCTTTTCCTTGCCAACAAACCAACATTTGATAGAATTAGGGAATTGGAATAGGATTGGAGAGTCAACTCTCCAGGAGCACCAAAATGAAACCTAGAAGTCATTAAATAGTGTAAAATACAATTTTGCAACTAGTGTGTTGGGAAGCTCCTCTAACACAAGAGCCAAGAATGAGGTCACATCGAGGTATGTAAAGAGATTACAACTCTTTGATTGTTTTGGTTTTTTTTGTATCGCTTCAATTAATATGTATACAAAGGTTTCATTGGTTCCATGCTTCTATGTGAGGTAATGAATTCAATGCTTTGGGCTTACTTACCCTTCCCTTATGTGTGGTTGGACCTGTGATTGTTCGCCTAGTCATTGATTGTGAGGTCATAGACTTAGTGACCATTCTTAGCTATCTATATAGGTGACTACAGGTGGCATGTTCCTATAGTACCTAGGGAAGATATATTTTCATGGTATTAGTTCCCCTAGAGGGTGCCTTCCTTAATACATGGTACTTTCACTGGTTATGGTTGTTTCAAATAGTTCATCATAACTTCTCCTCATAACTTTGCTAGCCAATCTTGTGGGGACTTCATCTTCCCAAGATGGTTTATTTTTGAAATCGCCTTTGAGATATAAGTTTTCTTTCCAATTGTCTTATATTTGTTAGGCATGCTCTCTTTGATTTTGATTCTATGTCGGTCACAGGTTGAATTGTGTTTTGATTTTTACATATTATTTTCATGTAGCTAATTCACCATGTCTGTCTCATCGATTACAAGGACTATATCTAATCACAAAGGTAAAACCACCTCTCAAGTGATGTGAGATAGATGACTGTGAATACGAAGAGTCCCATATTTGGTTTGAGGAGACCCATCTTGTTCAAGTGGAAGTGGTAAATGAAATCCCTCCACCCAACTTAAAGACTCCTTTGACTAATCTAGATGCACTTGTACTTGTCGAAGTAAGGGAACACTTTATTAAACCTTTTTCTTTGTTTACCGACCATGGCTCCGTGTCGGGCCTAAGTGTTTAATCTAGTGTGGTTGATCCATCAAGCCCATGAGAGAGAGATGCCCAGGTCTTAAAAGTAGGTTGCAAAATGATTTAATGTTCTTAGATCTCCCTCGAGAGAGAAATAAAATCTTGGATATTGTTTTTCATTCTTTGTAGAATTTTATGGATGCATATCAAAAGATGGGGCCAATGACTAATAGCTTCAAATATTTGATGAGTAGATGAGAGTCAGAGGTGATGGGCCCTAATAAATGGGAAGTAGTAAAAAGTAGAGTTTAAAAAGAGGATGCAATTTCTATGTTCAATTTCAAGGAGGTTCCAAACTGAAATATGTTGAAGGTACATTATTTTAAGAACCCCAACAATCCAAGACATGTTTATAATATATTTTTTACATCATATGGGAAGTTTTCATGGAATGATGAGGTTCCACATTACTTTGCTAGAATTTCTTATGCAATGTTTCATGGGCATGCACCTTGATTATACCATCCTACTGTCCAAATATTATGGGGCTGGTAAAGGAAAAACATATGATTGGAAAGGAGATTATCAAAATGAAACATTACATAGGTATCCACTACCTTTGGTACTTCACCCAACATGGGAGTTTTATTCACATTCAGATATGTGAGCTACATCAAATTTCAACAAGGAGGCCATGAATGCAATCAAATAAAATTTAGAATCAATTTTCTATGGTGTTGATGTTGGTTTGAACCATTAGAGAGATCAAGCCAATTCTCGGGCCAATTTTGTTTACAAAACAGATGAGGATATATATTCCATGTCCATATAAGATATATAGGACTATGCAAAAATTTTCCGCAATGGTTGGAAGGATTTAATTCTCAATGACAAACCAAACACTAGATTGGTATGTTTTACAGTTAGTAAATTTTTCATGCATTTGAGGATAGTTTTATTTTAATTAGATCTATATACATATCATTGTATCTTTAGAAATAATTGTTGTTATCTTGATTAATCAAAATTTGGTCAAACCTTAAATGGATCTCCTTTAAATAGGGGAATTGATTCATAAAGTTTAAATTTGGATGTGATGAATCGTGTATGTTTTTAAAAATATCCATATATGAGCACTTCAATTGTCCAATTTTCACACCTTGTTGAAGAATCAATACAAGAAATTTATGTTTTGCTAAATTAATGTGAACACACTAAACTCTAAAATTCTTAGTTTCATTATTCACAGATTTTGATTCCATCTCCCACTACTTGGGCAAGATTGTCGCAATTTGTAACATCTCGCTCTTGCATGCACATAATTTGACTTATTCTTTGAGGACACTTGCGTGAAAGTGATCTAGTTTTAGTATATGGTTGTCAGTTCACTTATGGATTGTTATGAAGATGTTGATGATTATTATGTTATGTTATTTCATATCTATGTATTAAAATATGTTATTGATGAGTTCCCTTGAGTGTGCATGAAACTTGACAGCCTGACAATGTCGATGGCATCAATGGACCTCCTTGGACTTCGGATCGAGTCAGGGAGTGGACTATATATGGCTCAAGTATTTCTATTTATGTATATGTGACATATGATTGGGTATATTATGATATTGTTATATATCATTGGCATTGTTTTGTTGATGTATGCAGGTTGATGATTGCTTGCTAATCAAACTCACATAAGGAGTAAAGGGGTCTTGGCTCGAATTGTAGGTTAACGATTACCTAGTTTGATAGATCCATGTTGTCGTGAGGGTAGACTGAGACAGTTGCTCACAAAGATTCTAAGGGGCGCACAATAAGGCAGGGTCCTTATTTCTTAGAGGCCCTTAGTCTCTCACAAGGTCGTCTGATTGAGTATTGACTCCAAGGGTTGGAAAACTAACAAAACTAGTCAAAGGCAAGTGACACCCTTTGGGCGTGTAGTGTGTCTTGAAGGGAACATCACATAAATCAAACTTTAGTAAAGGAGATTTGCACCCTTGGAGCACAAAGTGCATCTTCAAGGGAACATCATGATTTTTAATAAAGGGGAGTAAATGAACCTAGGTGCATAAAAAATAATAATTTGTTTTGACATTGTTAGACTTAAAATAATTATTAAATGGAGTTTTTTTATTAATTATAAAATCTCCTGAAAAATTCTAAGCCTAGTTTAACAATTTGAGTATGAGTCTAAAGTGGGTAAGGAGACAAGATTTTAATTTAAAATAAATGGTGGTGGATGAAGAAAAATCAAGTTAGGAATTGAAAGAGTAAAAAAACATTATATCTAAATTTTCAATTCTATAAATATGTGCAAAAAAATACCAAATTGGAAGCTAAGATAAGAAAGGAAATAAATTTAAAAGAGAATGTGGAAGCATAGAAAGATATCTAGTCTAGTCTAGTTAAAGAACTTTTCTAAATTAAACACAACTATGTTTTAGAAAGGTTCCAATCATTAAAAGGGGAAATAGAGGGAATAAAGGGATAGCTAGGAGTTATTTTAGGAGACCGTTTAGGATGGGTGATGGAAATTGACATTAATTAAATTAAATGGTGAATTTATTAGTGCAACTAAGGGAACAAGTGACAAATGTACGGGGGCAATAATTCCTAATTAAATTACTAAAAAAAAGATGAATTAAATGTTCATGGAAAGTTGTCACTAAGAAAAATTGTATAAAGGAAATGGTTGAGAGGAGGAATGGGGGATGAATGGTATGAGTAAAGTTATGCTGCCAGAATTTCTTTGACTGATTTTTCTTTTGAGATTTGGGATAACCAGCTCAAGAAAGAGAGTTGTAGCTCGACCTTGCAAGGCGATATGGGAGATAGAGTTTTCTGGTTTTGTTTGTACGTGGCGCCTTTGTCACTTGGGTGGATAAGGGGGAAGAAGAGTACCCCTAGTGTTGGATGGGAGGTACTAATGAAGTCTTCACGGTTAGTAAGAGGGGAGCTGGAAAGAGCATAATCGAAGGAGAACATCTTCAGCCTCTTGTTGTCGGCTACAATATTTTATTGAGTATTGTATTGTATTAAGATTTATTATGTAAAAGTTTTAAACTTTGTTGAAGTTTTGGTTGCGACATTTATTTTTTTGTGAGATGTATCTAGAATATTGATGGTCCATGAAATTTTTGTATGATGTATTTAGATTAAAAATGTTTTTCCATATGTGCTTAACCCTTCAACGTTTCCATTACTGATGTACCCTCTGCAATTCCTTATAGTGGATTTTATAACCTCAAAAAATTATTTTATGTGTTTTCCCTCTCTCTAGTCAGTGATTTGTTACTTATTCACCGAGCACTTTGTCCCTGTGATCTTACCTCTAATGGCCCTCTAATTCCTTATTTATATCTATGTGATCTTACTTTGGAAATTTTTATCCAGAATTGTCTCTGCTCCCAAAAATGAATTCGCCCAGAAATGCAATTTGTCCTTTCCAGATCTACTGTTGGTATGCCTTCTCAGCAAGTTTAAACCTTAGTTCTCTTTGATTTTTTTTTACCCAACACAATCTACTTATCCTTATTTTATGCTTTTGCATGGTGCACTCAACATTTGTTATTTCTTTTTCTCGACAATCTTTTCCTTCTAATTCCCAGCGTTCTTACCCTTGATACCCTTACTGTGTTTAAAGGTTTTCTAACCTCTACTTTTTCCTGTATAGACCTCTGCATTTTTCTTATACCCTCAGAAAAACACGATGGAACATTTACACCGTACTTTTTCTTTAACTCTGTGATGGATCTTTACACATAATTTTTCCTAACCTCTGCATGGGAAAGATCACACAACCTTTAATCTTACCCTCTACGAATGGTATTCCTTAGAGATTTTACTCTCAACATGAATTTTACACTCAACAATTTTACCTTCCTCGATGATTTTACTTTCCTCGATGATTTTACTTTCCTCAACGATTTTACTTTTCCTCATCGATTTTACCTTCCTCAAAACTTTTACTCTCATATTTAAGTTTACACTCAACGAATTCACATGCTTTCCTTAGCGATTTTAATATTTTTGATTTCTTATAATCAATGGCCATGCCTCACCTTCTCTCTGGGTTTTCGCAAATCTTATTCTTTATGTTTTCTTTTCTTATCTTGATGAATTTACCCTTTTTACTAATCATTTATCTACTCAGAGTTTGTAAATTTAGGCTCAAATTTCATTTGATTACCCACTGTGGGAATCCTTAGATGCCTGGTGTTTTCCATGCTCTTGGTATTTGTGGATAGATATCTTAGATGACATTTCTTCCTCCTCTTGGATGAGTATACATTTTTCTTGTCCCTGCCTATTTTATTATCATGCAATTGGAAGTGAAATTCTTCGAATATTTGGCTCCTGTCCTGGTATAATGTACAATGTCTACATTAATTATGACCCGTTCTCTTCTCTGGAGTAAATTTTTTCCCTGCTGAGTGGGGGAGGGGGGCCTGTGCTACCATCTATGCATAAAACATGGATCTTGTATATTTTAATCTTTTTAATTTTGATGATTTTAGAAATGGGGTTTAATATTTTTGTTAAAATTGTAATCTGGATTATGAAATTGTTGTTTCAATATATATATGAATTTAGCACTCATCAATATTTTATTGCAATTAAATTCAATTTGCAATTTCAGATTTTGATAGATTCTAAACCAAAATGTGAATTTAATTTCATGTTATTTGAGTTATTTGAGTCACTGTAGAATGTGTCACAATTATGTATTCAATGTATTTATTTTTACAAATGGTAATTTTTAATGTATAATTATAATGATACTTGAAAGAGTGAATTTTATAATGGTACATAAATATAGTGATGTATAGAGAGGTGATGGAAAGCTAAGGTGTAGTTAGATATTTTTCTACTTAAGATAAATAGATCACCCATAAGATAAGACGAATGAATTACTTAAGGTTTCTTTTGAAGATAAATTGGTGGATCCGATGGCGCCTTGAAACTATGGGGATGCACGATTAATTTGGTAATTGATTTACTCGCATGCCTTAAATAAAGTTGAAGGGTGATTGCATGTAATTATTCTCATGCACCCTGAACTTAATAGATTAGATTACTTTTTGCACCTCAAAATTTAGTTGATAATCATATTGTGTCATGGATAATGATTGACTTGAATCATAATGTGATTATCTTACCTTGCGCCATTAAGTACCATTGATGCATGATTGTTAGAAGTTAGTTTGTGTTTCTCAATGGACCTTGATGACGCATAAATTTTTACGCTTTTGGAATTACCTACATGCTTTGTAACAATGTTGATGTGTGATTTCCTAAGTGATTAGACTAATTGCGAACATGGTAATGATGTTTGTAACGAACCCATCGTTATGACTACAAGTGAAGCATAAAGTGTATTTTTTTTTATATAGGATGAAAACAACAATTACAACTAAACAAGACATCTAACAACGAGCACCATGCCCACAGGACAGGCAACATACAACTAGTCAAGAATTTGCAAACCTAATTTAACCTTAATTACAAATCTAATTAGCAATTCTAAATTACAAATGAGACATTAATTACAAATCTAATCTAACATTAATACAATATAATTTTATAAAATACCAATATATAAACAACAGTCACGATATCAAAGTCTAATGCTTCTGATTATAATTCTATTAAAGAATTAACTTCCAACACATTGTCTAGCAATATTAACAGTATTATGGTTTAACCGGCTGTCTATTACACATTAAAGATGAGGTGTAAAAATGAGTTTAACAATATACATAATTAGGTTGTCATTAATAACTCCCCTATTGTCTAATCAAGGAATGAATCACTGATAATACTGTAAGGACATGGTCTGACATGAATCAAATCGCCATCAATGTAAATTCTAAATCTATTTTGTCTTTAATTAAAAAAAATTGTCCCTAAACATAATTTTACAATCATTAATAAAATAACTTCCATCGCTATCATTTATATTTACTATCATTTAAATTTATTGTCATGTAATAAACTGAATGTCATCACCAGTATGCTATCCAATCATTGTAGGTGCATTGCTATCCAAGGAGTTACAAGGCAGGTTGTTCAAGGAATTTACAAATGCTAAATTAAGTGACTGCCTGAGGGAGTAATGGGAACGCAGTTCACAGGGTGAACATGAAGGCCATCCACTACAGGAATTCACTACGAAATACAAAGGGGAAATCACTGCAAAGGATTCACATAGTCACCCAAGAAAAAATCGTTGGGTAATATAAAGGGAATTCACGGTGCCAGGGTTTCCAAATCATGGTCACCTCCAACACAAAAAGCATTGGTAAAAGAAGAGGCATTTGTTGGGCAAGCAATTCAATTGCAGTCACCTCCAAGGCATAAAAATTGGGTGAAACAAAGAGGGGAAAATGTTTTGTGAAAATATATTACAGTGTAGTCTAAAGGGGTAAAATCACAGCCACAATAAGAAACCTCTACCTTTACACAAGAGAGAAAATTCTACCCTTACACAGAGCATGGGCTACCAATTAAACTGAATGCACGCTACCCATGTTAAAGATTTATATATAAATGCTAAAAGGAAACTGTGAGAATAAAATGTGAAAGAAAAATATCTAATTTATCTATGAATACAACTAACTTCCATAGGTATATAAGATCGTGGAATATAACTAGTGAATGAAAAAATAGTGGGTAATAATCTAATAAAAATATATGCAAGACTGCCCTGTACCATTCCATACAACGTTGTCCCAAAATTTACTGTCAATACTAAATCTTTCCAACGCAGTCAATAAAAATAATCGTTGTCTTTACTAAGAAAAATTCACTATCAAAGTAATGTATACTGCATAGGGAGAACGTAAGCCATATGTGAGATAAGCGCAGGGCAAAAATCATGGTTGAATATATTGAAATTGTAGAGAAGGAAAATTTCAGTCAACGAATTAAATTGCAGAGTGAACATTCTCCAGTTTGCAAGGAATCGATTCAGAGTAAAAGATAAAAGTAAATAAACCATCAAGACATAGGTAAAACACATGGGAAAAATGTCATGGTAAGAGTAATATCATCAAGAATAAAATGCAATCTAGAATGGCCCAAGGCAGAGTAAAAACATTTCACCATCAATCAATAAATTACAGGGTTAATTATTTGCATCAAGGTGCAAGACAAACACTCAACCAAGAACAATAAATAGGGGTAGACGA
Source organism: Picea mariana (assembly GCA_032191745.1). NCBI lineage: Eukaryota > Viridiplantae > Streptophyta > Pinopsida > Pinales > Pinaceae > Picea > Picea mariana. Next base: position 3,604 of record JASDQU010302967.1, on the reverse strand, counting down.
CTGGGAAACACACCCTTCTCTCATCATCCACACACAGAAAAGTAGGGAATTATAATCTATAGGTCATTGTGCACTGAAGTGATGACCGTCAATTTGGCTTCTGGCCAACTGCTCAGGCCTGGAATGATGAACTAGGGATGAGGGCGAAGACCAGGCATAAAATATTCACAAAAATCAATTAAAACCAATAGGACAGTCACAACATCAAATATCGAATGCTAAGGGAATCAAGTCAAGCAGCGAGCTTAAGGCTAAGGGGAAAATTAGATTCTGAATTAAAATGCTAAGTCAACACCTTCTTTACACAGTTAAAAGTACATAATTGAAAGCGTAAGGTCAATAATAATCTACCATGATGAATAAAAGTAAGTGAATTGTATCCCAATTCATCTGCTCCGAGTCATTATCCCATGTGCTACATGTATCTCCTGCTTGTCGACTGTTGAGACTTCACTGATACCTCCCAGCTGAAGCTAGGGGTACTCATCTTCCCCCTTAGCCCCCCGATCTGCAAAGGGACCATGCACACTAAACCCGAGAATCGCTAGCTCCCAGTTTTCCTCACAAGGTCGAGCTATCACTACTCACCAAGCTAGGTATCCCAACTCCCACAAGCTATGTGAGTCAAGTCTAAAATTCCGCAGTGTAACGTTACACATAATAGAAGAGATCCATCCTCCTCCACATCCCTCACTTATAAAGAGTTTCTAAGTTATTTTATTCCCAAGTTCCATTTAATTTATTGTTCAATAATTTAATTTAGAAAAATCCTCCCCGTACATGTATCACCCATCCCCTTCATTGCACAAGAAATTAATTTCATTAATTATTTAATTACTCCTATTTCCCTCACCCTCCTAAAATCATTCCTATAATCGCTCCTAGGTGTCCCCATATTCCCTCACACAATTTAATGATTTACCCCCCCTAATAATTTACTAGTTGAGTTCATTTTAGAAAGTTCTTAAAGGCAAGGTTCCTTGCCAAGTTAGTCAACCTACTTTTTCCTTATGTTTCCCTTTTCTCTTTATGTTTCCCCCTTTTTCCCTTAGTTTCCTAAATCTTTTAAATTTCCCTCTTTCCCTTTTTATCTAAAACTAAAATTAGTAAGTGTATACTTTACCCTTTTTCCCCCTTTTTCATTTTAGTAAAAATTTTCATTAGCACATGTGACAAAGAATTATTTCCCTTTTAAAATTTTAAATCCATCCATAATTTGATTTTAATAATTTAATCAAGTTTTGTACCCCCTTTGTCACATGTTTACTGATGATTATTAGTATTATTTATTTATTTATTTATTTTATTTTTTATTTTTTATTTTTTTCTCTACCACAAGTATCACTTAGACCTAGATTTTATTTTCCTAGGTTGGGCGACATTTTATTAGGGAAATTGTATTAAATCTTTCTTATCACATTATTCATTCTAAGGTCATATAGCTTTATTCACTTATTAGTTAACAACGCGACATGCCCTTCAGGATGCACTAGATACTCCAAGGGTGCCACTCACCTCTCGACTCACTTCATAGACATCAAAAACCCTGGGAGTCAATATCTCATCAGGGGATCTTGTGGGAGACTAAGGGACTCTAAGGAACAAGGCCCCTGCCTTATTACGCACCCCTTAGAATCATCATGAGAAACTATCGCAGTCAGCCCTCACGATATTGTGGGTCTTATCAAACTAGGTAATAGTTAACCTACAGTTTGAGCCACAACATGAGTGTTAGTAGTTTGTGGTAGGGATATTGTCCACACCTCTCCCTCAACATATTTGGTTATTGTGTGTGACCCCTCTACTCCACATGTGAGTCTGGTCAGCAAGCTATCGTCATATTGCATCATTAATGATGCAGACACACCCTCTGCCTTGACAAAGGCCTTTGCGTTGATCTCTCGGTCTTAAGGATCGTTCAAATTTTACCCTCGAGATGGAGGGGCTCCTTTGATTCTCCACTCGAATATCTATTAAGATTGACCCACAGGTCTTTTCTACTCCTCGCAGTTTCTAGGCCTGATCATTGTTCCTTTTAGGACAAGAAAAATGGAATTTTGGGCTTCGAGGATTTGAAATCCCGATGACA
>JASDQU010302966.1:1919-13918 GCA_032191745.1 Picea mariana | reverse complement strand
CTCAACCCATCTCCATCTAGCACTTCATAAGGTAGCAGGTCGTACTGTTCTTGTGTTTCCAGCAAGGGCACACCATCATCTAGGGGGAGGTTCGATCCATCTTATCCTGAGGGCTTGGGGCCATTCTGACAGTTGGGTTTTGTTTGCAGAGGCAGGACCATCAGTTTGAGGGATTTTCTGGAGGGTTATCATCATTCTACATTTGTCTGCAGATTGGGATGTCTTGGAGCCATAGGGGACATCCTGTGATTCAGTAAAACTTAGATCTAGGGAGATCTGCTTGAGATCTGAGCCTGAAACTTCTCCCATGGGATTCTCATATCCCGATCTATATTCTTGGAGAGTTTCAGAGCATTTGGAGGTCTCCTTCATCAGGGCCGAACTAGCTAGGGTTTCAATCATCCAGTGGGGTGCACCATTCAGTGGAGAATTCAGATCTATGGGGTTTGAGAGTGGATTTGGGAATTTGGACATCTGGGTTTTCCTTACAGTTTCCCGATATATCATTTGGCATATTTATTAGGATGATTGGACACTTTTGGTAGCAGGGAATAATTATTGAGGGCGTCATCATTCTAGCAGGACGTGGCACTTTCCAGCTTGGAGGTTGAGCATTAGTACGGCTCAGATCTGCTTGATTCAGTCTTCATTGTATATCCATCCTTTGGAGGCTTATTTTGTATTGTTGAGAGCATTTTGTAGTAGCTCATATCTATTGCTTTTACGACCATCTAAGGTTTATGCTAGATCGGCCATCTAATGTATTGATCTTACATTGCTCATAATAAAAAGGTCAGATGTTTGCTTGTGCTTCTACATCTTGAATATATTGTGATATCCATGTGTTGATGAATCTTGTATGCACTTAATAACTCAATAAATTATTAATAGTTAGTGATTCCAAGAAAGAATTTGGCTTGGTATCATTACATATTTCGGCATTTCGGGACCCGGGAGGTTGAAGGACCAAGAACTGTCTACAGCTGGAATCGTGAAATCGCAGATTCTGAAATCCCAAAAAGTGGATCGTGGTCAGGGGTATATTTTGGCATTCTGGAGTCCAGGAGTTCAAAGGACCTAGAATCGTCTACAGCTAGAATCGCGAAATCACGAAATGCAAAAACCCAAAAGCATTCATAGTCTAAGGGAGGACCCAAGTCGTTAATCCCTTTCGACGTTTCGACGACTGAGAGTTGGAGGGACAAGGATACTGGAAGAGCTCACATGCAGGAGTCCTGAAACCCTAAAATGCAAAAGTTGTGTTGGTTTAGAATAGAGAAGAGTGTCGAAAGCTAAGCGCGTGCATAGGTTTTCTCAAGGCCTGTGCCAAAGAACAAAGGGAATTATGGATTTGATCAAAGGGTTCCAACAGGAGCCTGAAGAGCTATTTCGACTCAGAATAAGAACGATCCAGAGACAGGGAGGTCGCAGAACCCTGCTGAGGTGGGGGGGTCTGCATCACATTCATTTGAGAAAAAATATTACAATGAGGCTCCAGAGGCCTTTTTAACATTACTCATGAATTCCAAAACCCTAGACATCGAAAAAACTAACCCTAGTAGATGAAACATCAAAATTTATGTGGGCCCCAATGGGTAAGTTGGTACCTCAACTTCCCAGGGTCATAAATTTTTCATATGAACTCAATTTTAGGCACGATATAGCCCATTGGAAAGGTATTTTAGTGAAATACACATTATGTCGTCAAACTCTAACTTCGTCTATAGTTTGACTGTGGAAAGACAAAAAAAAACTATTGAAAATGGCTCTGGAAGTACATAAATATGTACTGACATGAAAACTTCCAAAATAAGCTAGTTCAATTAGGTGGGAAACCACCAATATCCACCTAGAATATGTGTAGGGATTAATAAATCGCTGAAGTGAAGAACCCACAGTTACAAATAAGTACATAAAAATGTGATGAACTAAACTTGTCAAGAGGATCCAATTGGAATACGTGCGAGGCCACCAATATTCACTTGGATCGGTCCTTCCCCATTAGGAAGAAATGCTCCCAATTGCGTTGAGTTACCCCATCAGGTGAGGAAACTTCTGTTGAAGTTGGCCCTCTAGTGAGCCACTTTCCTTCATGTAGGAGCTACCATTCCTTGATAACCTGATAAAGTTGGATCCTCTGTTGCTGAGTGCCCTTGACCTATGTGTCCACTATCTAATTAGTGGAGTCTTGTTCCATGCAGTCTGGGTTGATATCTGTTAGTATCAATTGTTCTACTATCCCTGAGGTGTCCAATAATGGTGGAAATATGGCAAGAGGTGGTCCACATTGAACATTGTCTACAAGCCAAGAAAGGTTTGATTGTTAAGCTCAAAATAATTGCTACCCATAACCTTGGTGTTAGTGTAAGGTCCATAGTGAAGTGAGAGGAGATTCCGATGGGTCCATGTAAGGCCCTCTTTATGAAAATGTAACCAAAACTTGTCTCCCACCTGAAACTGGTGCGATAGTTGGTGCTTATCATGGCGACGCTTGTACTTAGCATTGTATTTTTGCAAAATATGATGGACATGTCGGAGGATGTGTTGAATCCGCTCAACTAATCTGGTGGCTTTATAGGCCTCAGACTAAACATGGTTCAAGATTTTGTCTACGTGGTTGTAAGAGGTAGTGCAACATGAATGAGACCCAAGGGTTGGAATCCCAGCCCCACCTGAAATGGTCTATGGATGGTGGAGCTATGGAGAGCCTTGTCGTAGTTGTGCTGAAAATAGGAAAAAACTCTCATCCCATGTATGTAGATTCTTAGAGTTGTACATGTATGGGATGTGCACAAACATCTGTTTGATGACCTCTATCTAGACATTTGTTTGGGGGTGGAAAGAAGTGGATTTAGTGAACTTGGTGTCCAACAATGACCATAGACTCGACCAGATTGTGATGAGGAATCAATTTTCCCAATCTAAGGTGATGGTCTATGGTATTCCAAAATGGATTTGCACCCATTCGAAGAATACCTTGGAAGTATCTGCCATTGTGATGCTCTTCTTATAGGTTGTGAGAATGACCATCTTCGAAAAATGGTCAACCACCATAAATATGTAATAATTTCCTTTCTTGGTGGATGGAATCCAGACATGTAATCCATCGATATGGACTGCCAAGGACTCTTGGGAATAGGAAGAGGGGTGTATAAGCCTTGATTCTTGATGGCTGGCTTGGAAATGGCACATGAAGTGAAACATTTTACATACTTTCTGATGTCCTGTCGAAGTTTTGTCCAATAAAAATGTTTCCATAGAATGACCATATTTTTATACACGCCAAAATGTCCTTCCATCCGACTGTAGTGAGCCTCCAAAATTAGCTTTGCATGCTCTCTTGAAGGAACACAGAGATGGCCGTGATGGCATAATAGTTCATCCTAAATGTCAAAATCGGTGACATTCATGCATGTAACTAAGAGTTGATAGGTGGTGGTGAAGTTTGAATTTTGCTGATAAAGTTGGGGCCACTCGGATGCATCATTCCCACAACAATGGAGCATGGTGGTGAGTGCATCCATGGGGGGTCGAATGAGGTATTCAACGACACAATTTGTGCTCCATGTCTTATACTTGATGTTGACATGGAACTGTTGTAAGTAGTTGGATCACTTCTGATGGAGGTTGTTCTGCAACCTCCCCTGTGTTTATATGAACTGTAGAGGCTTGTTACCGATGTGGATGATTTTCTCCTTTCCCATGAAGTGATGTTTCCATTGATGATATACTTGTACAATGGAATACATTTCTTTGTCATAGGTGGGGTATTTATGGACATTATCTAAGAGTATCTCACTATGGTATGTTGTTGGATGACCATGTTGAGTGAGAATTGCACCTACAACATAGTCAGATGCATCAATCTCAATCTCAAAAATTTGTTGCAGATCGAGAAAGGAGGCTGGAGCTGAGCTCAAGCAATGCTTCATATCATCAAATGATCATTTTTGTTCCTTCTCCCATACGAATTTTTCCCTGCCACCACCCTTGGTCTCTTGGCTAAGGGCCCATGCAATATGGGAGAATCCCAACATGAACCGTTGGTTGAAATTGGAAAGTCCTAAGAAGCTATGAAGCTCAGTTAGTGTTGTTCAGGATAGCTAGTCAGAGATGACTCAGATCTTAGATAGATCCACATGTACCCCACGCCCAACAACAATTTATCCCAAGTATTGTACCGTGTTCATGCCAAAGGTACATTTTTCCAAGTTGTCATATAGCTTGTGTTGTCATAGAGTGCTCAAAACTAGATAAATATGTTGCATGTGCTGCTCCCAAGTTTTGTTGAAGATAAGGATGTCATCCAAATATAACACTACAAAATATTTGGTGAACGGTCTCAATACATCATCCATCAACCTCATGAAAGTGGTTGGTGCATTTTTTATGCCAAAGGGAATGACAATCCATTCAAAGAGACCTTCTTTAGATTTGAAAGTTGTCTTCCATACATCATTTGTTTCAATGGGAACTTGGTGGTAGCCAAACTTTAGGTCAATATTTTTGAATAAATTCCACCCCTTGAGTTGGTCAAGAAGGTCATCAATTCATGGAATTGGGTACCAGTTTCTGACTGCAATTTTGTTTAATTCTATGAAATCAATGTAGAGATGCCAAGTCCCGTCCTTCTTCTACACTAGTACAATAGGGCTTCCACAATGGGAGGATTTTGGTCTGATGTGACCCTTTTGAATCAGCTCTTGGATATGATGCTTTATTTAATCATTTTCCATCAACGAACGATGATAGATTGTTCCATTAGGCAGAGGTTCATCAAGATTTATATCAATTGGATGCTTGACTTGGCAGTGCATAGGTACCCCGGTGGGTAAGGAGAATATTTATATGTACTCCTCGATGATCCCATCCACTTTCTTATACTGCAAAGAGAGGCTCTATGTAGAGGCCACAGATGTGGCAGTGATCTTCTACTTACTGTGAGCACATATCCCAAAGAAGATGAACTTCTCGGTCTATGGAATGACCTTACTGCATTACTTAGCAGAGATTAAAGAAATAGAGGTAGGCGGTGCTACCTATGGTATCATGTACAGTTGTCTACCCAAAGTAGTAATAACACTACGGGGTCTAGAGTCATACAAAAATGTCGCTTAAAAAAATATTGTTGTCCTAAAATAAAATCACAAACTTCAAGGGGAGAAATATCACACAATACCTTGTCTTTGAAGGGATTGATTCCATAGGGAAGATGACACTATTGCCTGACACGAACATGTCTTCCTTAGCGAAGCCAGCCGATGGTGTAGGTTTGCGGGTGTGGTGTCATCGACAGGTCCAGCTGCTTGATGAAGTGGAGCCCCATTTACCCATGCATGTGAGTGAAATGGGCATTCCCCTTTCTCTCTTTCTTCTGGTTTTCTTGGCTAGAATTTGGTGGTAGTGACCGTCGCACTGGGTTTGACATCGATAATCAACTTTCCTCCTTTTGGATATGATTCAGAATCATAATCTTCCTCTAACTTGAAATATTTCATCTCGACCACTAGTGACTACTTGAAGCGACATTCTTCGGTGTTGTGGCAAGGTATTTCATGGTATTCACACCATTTTCCCGTGTCCTTATTCGACTTATCGCTACCCTTCTTGCGTTGCAGCTTACACTGGTTTTCCTGAGAGTGTCCATCTTTTCTTTGTCCCTTATTTTGTAGGTTGGGGCCTCCTTTTCCCTACATAGATTGTGAGGACTTTGTAGATCCAAAATATCTCCTCTTATGCTTAAATGTTTTCTCAATCTTGACAACATATATATAATTCGTACCCAATGATGCGATGTCCAGAAACTCCATTTCTGTTTGAATTTATCTATGTAGAAAGTTGCGTTATTTGAGAACCATCTGTTGTTCAGAGTCTTGGATACCCAATTTGGTGTGTAGGGTATGTAAAATATTGGTGAAATATGGTACTGTTTGGTCCCTTTTGTGATGCAGGGTGGTCCATCTTGTGTACTAGTTCTCGTAGCTTCCAACATGATAGTATTATTCTTTAATGACATCCTTGAAGGAATCCCATGTGGCGGAGACTACAAATATTGCATATTCCTCTATGTCCCTTTGTTCAAGGTAAGTATCCCACTAGTCCTTAACATGGGGGATGACCTTGAGGAGTGAAAAAGTAATATTTTTCCTATCAAAAAAGTTATGGACAAAAAAATACACTTTGAGCAGATTCAACCATTTATCTACAACATCTATATCTATCAATCCTTCAAATAATGGAATATAAAAATTTACCTTTACCTTAAAGGGGGTTTCATGGCTTCTTGATGAAGATGCATCTCTTGTGGTCATTCACCGAAGGATCTATGAAAAGTTGTCCATCATTGCATTCCTTTGTCGTGCAAGAGCTTCCTTGAGAATTTTTTTAAAAGGATCTCTTTCTCCATCATATTTATTTTCATTCCCCATGGGTTGTTTTCGGGCTCGGTGCGATCTATATGGAAAAGACTTGACTAGTTCGAGTCCCAACTTCTTGTACCCATATCTTGTCGGGGACATCCACAAAAATAAATAAATGAATAGTAGACCTATCTAATACCACTAATCTAGATTTATGAGCAGAATGAAATGAATAATAGAATGAATATAATAACACAAAGATGTAGAGAATAGAAACAAATATATAGTGAACAATGACTTCTATTGAATAAATAAAATAGATTGAAACTATAAAACTGCAAAACTGAAACAATTTTCTCAAATGGTGGTATCTATATTTTAGAAGAGATGTGCCTGCTACGCGCATCTGTCTGAGCATAATGATTACAATGAGGCTTCAAATTCCCTTTTAACATTACTCATGAATGCCAAAACCTTATAAATATAAAAACCTAACCCTAGGAGACGAAACACCAAAATTTATGTGGGCCCCGATGGGTAAGTTGGTACCTCAACTTCTCGGGGTCGTAACTTTTGCATACGAACTTCGTTTTAGGTGCATGATGGCCCATTGGAAAGGTCTTTTCTAGAACTGCATAGTATGCTATAAAAATCTATCTCCATCTACATTTGTACTGTGTAAATCCAAAAAAACATTGTCTAGGGCTCAAAAACATCCCTGGAAGTACATAAAGATGTATTGACATGAAAAATTCCAAAATAATTCAATAGGATTAGATTGGAGGACACCAATTAACACCTGGAATATGTGTAGGGATTCATACATCCCCAGAAGTGTAGAACCCACAATTACAAAGAAGTACATAAGAACGTGTTGAACTAAAATTATTAAGAGGATCCAATTGGAATAGGTGGGTGGCCACAAATATCCACATGGATCAGAAGCACTCTATGTAATGTGAAATTCCATGAAATGGTTATTATATATATTATAATTTACCTCGTTACCCCTATAACTATACATAATCAATTATTTAACCATGGGTTGAAATCAAAGATCTAAATGCAATCTACCAATATACATATGCCAAGAATGTGGAAAATAAAAGTAGGTAAATTTTTAAAGTATTTTAGGAAAATTGAATAGGTTCCAATGTACAATACATGTACTAAAATTGATGTACTACTACCAAGAATTGGACATCGCATGGGTAGTTGAGTATGTGTTAAAATTCACCAACATTATGCAATCTATTATTATTCATTTCATATTAATATAGACATAATAAATATATGCAAAGTTGATAAGTGTTACAAGTGAGTTGAAGGGCCTTGTAATGGAAACTACTACAACTTATATTTAATCTAATTCTTGTTATAAATGGACATCATTGGGTATTTAAGCATGCACTAAAATTCAAGGACCTAATCCAATCTATGGATTTTTTTGAATTTGTTATATAAAAATGATAAATATTGGTGGATTATTTAATAATTACAAGTACGATGAAGGGTTTTACTATGGCTACTACATAGCCTATAATTAATTAGTCTAATTCTTGTTAGAACGTGACATCATCAAGTAGTTGACCATGTCTTAAAATTGAAGGATGGAATTCCTACAATTTGTGCATATTCCTACATTTGTAACATATAATTTATTAAAATATGTAACATTATTAAGGATTTTAGATAAGGTGAAGGGGCTTAAAATATCACTACATAGATTATAATCAATAGAATTCCTACTAAAACTAGCCATCACTAGATTGCTAATTGTGTGTTGAAATTCAAGGATCAAATCCAATATGTTCCTATTAGTCTGTAAGTGACATTGAAACAACCAAAAAACTTGTAGATTGTACCTGTTGTAGGGAAGGAAAAGGTCCTTGGAATGGGAAATAAACCAATTAGAATTTCTCTAATTTGTGCTAGAATCGCACCTAACTGGCTATTTGGCCAACTGCTAAAACTCAACAATAGGATCTGATTTGTGCACATTCATCCTGTAATAAAAAGGAAACAATAATATAGGGGAAGTTATTAAGCATTACAAGGTGAAGTGATTTGCAATGAAAAACACATAACATATAATTACTATAATTTTACATTGTGAGGTAGCTAACCATGTGGTGTAATTCAAGGACAAGATGGAGTGTTTGTGCATTAGTTTGTTGGTAACATATACACAACAAAAGTAAGGTAAGTTGAACTCAATATTCTATCTAACTTGAATGGTTTTAAAATTGTGACTACATATCTCATAATCAATATAACTCCTAGTAGAATTGGATATTGTTAGGTAGCAAACCATTTATTGAAATTAAATAATCATATCCAATATGTCCATATTTGTTTTTATGTAACATAAAAGAAATAAGAGTAGGGGAAGTTGTTAATCGTACATTAAGTATTGTAAATAAGGTAGGGTTCTTGGACTGTTACAAGTAAGGCGAGCACCCTTGCAATGATTACTACACATTTTATCAACACATTGAAGTTCTATTACATGTCAACATCGCAAGTTAGCTAAGAATGTCTTAAAATTTAAAGCCCATATCAAATTTATTTGTGTTCCTTTATTGATGAATATTGTAGACATTCGACAATCAAATTGAATCGTGGATGATCCTGATACTAATATGAATAAAAATTCATGAGAGTATTTTCATTTAAATGAATTAAAAGACCCAACAAACAAATAAGAATATTTTTTTAGTTGAGATCCTACGTAAAGTTGCAACTCACATAGTCTAGATGAGTTGGACATAAGCAACACCAACACCCCTCAATAAGCAAAAGCTAGGGAAAAAACAAAAGAAAACAAAGATGGTTCCCAACAACAAGGCTTGATGGGGTATCCATTTACAAACTATCATAAATGAAGAATAGGATAAAAAAATCATAGCATAAAAAGTCCTCTCCAAAAGAGAGTCAATCTCCAATGCACATTCCAAATTGTTGAGCCAATGAGAGATGAATTCACACACCCAAAATAAATCGATCTTGTAGAATTGAGTCCCGAAAAAAAAAAAATTGATGAGATAATCATTTACAACTTAGAAAACATCATATGTTGAGTGTCTATATGGAAATCCAACTCACCAGAGTGCATGGATCACTAGTCATTGTAATTGTCGTGTTAATATAGGAAATAGTATTGTGTACAAGGCTCACTCTGAAGATGATTGATCTTGATCAAACATAGTGAGTAAAAAATCGTGCGAGGAATAATTTCATACCAACATCCAAAAATGTTCAGCTGAGTGGAAAAGATGATGGAAATGGATGTCACAACTGATTACTAAAGGATGAAGTATAAGTTAAAGGAGGAAAATATGAAAAAAAAACTAAGCAAGAAACACTCCAAAGTGGTGAGCTCCAAAATAATATGAAACAGGGCAGTATATGGAGAAACATGCTTATTTACATTCCTCAATCTCTTTGTATGACTAGCACAAAATCTATTACTCAAAGGTGGAAAACAAGAGGTATCATAAATAACCATCATGGAAAACAATCCTGGATATGGGTCTCGACAAACAAGGCCATGTTAGGTACCCACTTACAATAGAGGAATCAACATATGTTTATTAAGATCATGAATAGAAAAACAATCCCAATTAAGAAAATCATTCTTGTGTGCAACCATTCACTCAAGGATATTGGAACACTCTTCGCAACTCCTAAAACAAAATGGAAAATGGAGACTTCTCTTAAGAGATGGTGAAAACTTGGCCCATAATCTTTAAAATACAATTGATTGGAAAAATAATCAATATGCCAAATAACCTTGAAAACAAACTCCAAGGATTCATATATTTTTCTTACCACAGGAATTGAATCATGGTCTTCCCCAAAGGAATCAAAGGCACATCCTAGAATGCCACAAATATGCATAGATCATGACAGTGAGGAAAATATTACAAATTTCTCCCAAAAGAAAACACGAGAAAGGTCATGGAAATCCACAACTCTTTTACAATCTGGTACACACTCAATAATGGTGTACGTGAAGAAATTCCATAAATGACTCCCAACAAGAGGAATTGTGTCAAGGGTCAAGCAAGAGTTATGAACATTTTCTTGAAAGATAACACCATGTGAGTTCTTGCCCATGTGAAGAATGGTTGCGTTCAATATTGCTTGTAGGATAGGAGGATAACACAATAGTGATTTGAGAAGATTAATTTTGTATTTATATCAAACCATGACATGACATGATCTATAGGTGGATGATGTGTAGAGACATGAAATTGTGCTATGTAAATAGCTATGATCTCCTAGGGATGAGCACCCATATCAACACTACATGAGGAGGCACGACATTGGCTAGAATGTTGGTTACCGAGGACGTATCCAATGACGAGAAGGAGGGTGACAAAGGGAAAAACAAATTGTTCGTTAGTGAATGGAAATATCGATCCATTGTTTGACTCTAGTGGAGACTTGAACCCTATAGCTGGAAGAGGGGTCCATAGTAATGTAAGTAGGAAAAATGGTGCATAAAAGACCCTTAACCCAATCTAAACTCTCCATTTTGACTACGATCTTTCCAAGTTTGCATGATCTAGTCTACCCAAAGCTATGTAAAGGAAGGTCGTTATGATTAATGTGTGGGGGTGGCGGGTAATATTAGAGTAAAAATATTATGTTTTTATCTTTTCCCTAATATTTCCACACACCCGCACCCTCATATACCCTCATATGAGGGTGGAGGTCGGGAGTAATATTAGAGAAAACATATTATGTTTTCTTTAATATTACCCCTCAGCCCCACATGGGGGTGGAGGTGGGGGGTAGTATTAGAGAAAACATAATATGTTTTCTCTAATATTACCCTACACGCCCACCCTCATATACGGGGATATGGGGGTGGGGGATAATAATAGAAAAAACATAATATTTTTTCTCCGATACTACCCCCTACACCCACGCTCATTATGTTTTCTCTAATATTTCCCCCCTAACCCCACATGGGGGTTGGGTTGGGGGGTAATATTAGAGAGAACATAATGAGGGTAAGGGTGGGGGTGGTGGGTAATATTAGAGAAAACATAATATGCTTTCTCTAATATTACGCCCCACTCCCACCCTCATATAATATTAGAGAAAACAGATTATGTTTTCTCTAATATTACCATCCACCCCCACTCCCACCCTCATATAATATTAGAGAAAAAATATTATGTTTTCTCTAATATTACCATCCACCCCCACTCCCACCCTCATATAATATGTTTTCTATAATATTACCCCCCACCCCGGTAATATTAGAGAAAACATATTATGTTTTCTCTAATATTATCGGTTATGTTTTCTCTAACATTAACCCCCATCCCCACCCTCATGTTATAGGTTTTATCTAATATTACCCCCTACCCCCACCCTCATAGGGGCTCAGTGGTAATATAAAAGAAAACATATTATATGAGGGTATATATGAGGGTGGGGGTCGGGGGTAATATTAGAGAAAACATATTATACGAGGGTGGGGGTGAGGGGTAGTATTAGAAAAAATATATTAGTGGGGGTGGGGGTGGACGGTAATATTAGAGAAAACATATTATGTTTTCTCTAATATTTCTCTCCACCCCCACCCCCACCCTCATTATGTCACCCTCATATATATATGAGGGG
>JASDQU010302964.1:13870-27560 GCA_032191745.1 Picea mariana | reverse complement strand
ACTGTCCATATGTTGTATATTGTTGATGACCACTTGAAGATAGATTATTAATGTTTTAACAGACTTAAAATTGTTTAAGCTCACTTACAACTGATTCACCCCCCCCCTCTCAGTTGTCTTAATAATTCCAACAATCCTATTGGAATGGAGAGAGAGAGAACATGAGTTGAATGATAATGCATCAATAGACAATCCCACCACTCTCAATGCATTGAGAGACTATGGGTTATTAAAATTCTTCTAATGTCAAAACATGTGGGCACAACCACTCATGTTACACAAATTGGTAGATATGTGGGATGTCAATCGTCAACACTTTGTTGTATGAGATCAAGTATTGACTCTCGAGGTCAAGTACATATACTTTCTGACAGGATTGTCTCGCTATGGTGTGACGATGTTTTTGGTGGGTTCCAGGCGGGGGAGCATTGAAAAGGTGGATGACTATGTGGCACGCTATTGTCACCCGAGAATGCAAAATAGAAACAATAAGCTGCCAATTGGGAAAGTACAGGATTTGACCTTGTGTACTATATTATTTACCATAACATGAGTAGACAGGAATATAGGTCCTCACTTGGCTTCAAGAAGTTAGGTGGATTATGTCGTGATGTGTGTGTCCTTGATAGTGTACAACTAGTGTGGAGAAGTGTTGGAAAATATGAAAGACCAGTTAACAAAATGCAGGTTGGGGCGACAAAAACAATTTTGTTATGGATTTATTTTGTTATGTTTATTCTTCGAGTGATTTCCCACTTTATGTCCATGATGGGGTTCCAAAAACTGGGTTCTGGGATCCAACGATGAAAAAGTGGACCAATTTACTTTCTCTGAAGGATCAGACCTTGTCACTGAGAGGGGGGGGTGAATTAGTGACATAATTAATTTATCAATTTTTCTTTTGTTAACACAATCAATAATTTAACACAATATTTATCGTGGAACCTAATTTGGAAAACCACAAACACTTCTCTTATTAATTGCAAAATTTTGTTTTTACATGTTACATAGAAGGAAGATATTCTTCCTCTTAGATCAACATCCACTGATCAGGGTGCACCCACACCCCTATTCACCATCTCCAACTGGTAGGAGGGTTCAACCCCCTGTTTAGTCAGCTACAAATAACAAGGAAGCACCTACTCCCCTGCAGGCACCAACCTGCCCTTGCACCTCCCTGCTCCCTTAATTTTTACAATCTGACAATGATATATGCAGTCCTCTGGTAATCTTCTCTATCAGGCACTGGACTTCATCTTCTTCTTCTCTGTCTCCTTTTTATTTAATCTTTAATCTTCAATAAGAGACACACCTTTTTGCTTCTAATCTTTGGCAATTAAATAGGCCTGTCATCACACCTTTTCACCAAACATGACACTTTTTCACCAAACAACATGTATGTTCTATATAACTTTTCATAAATATCACGCCACTTCATTTTTCAGAATAATAACTTTGATTTTATTTTTCTTTTGATGTCTTCTTAAAAACATAATAAAATTCCCCTCTTTATTTAAAAAATAAAATAATATTCTAGTCTTTTCATAACCACAAACTTTGATCTATTTACAATATAGTGATTGTGTGTAATACAAGTGATTACCATTATCATAATTCTTTGTTATCGATTCTTTCAGGATTTGACAATTTAAAATATCCTCTGTCTCTGTGTTTATGTAGGGTTTTATCGACTTTTGGTGGACATCTAAAAATGCAGTATGTGGACTTTTGGTGGGTTTTACTAGTATCTACTGGTACACCATCCTCATAGTGTTATGCTTGATCAACTATCAAATTTGAACCAACACTATATATTTCCATTAATTCATCCAATTCTTCCCTAGTTGAGCATCCCTTCGAAAAAGTGTTACTACAATCTGTTTCAGTAGTCCCCGATTGTGTAAGATCCATACAGTCCGACATATTTGGTCGTTTTCAACAACTGGATTTTAAATTGACTAGCAAAGGACTTGGTGATCCACCGGACTTAGCATTATGCCAAAGGCTATGATACATATGAAAATTTCTTTTTAATTGTCATAAATAACTTTCCTCACCTATGGTTGCTCATATGACCGTCGCGCCTAGTGGTGTATAAAACAAATATGCATTAGACGTCTTAGTCACTTTTCCCAAAAGGTAGGGGGCCTGATAGGTCATCCCAGGCTCCAGGCTAGTGATCTTCTCATGGAGTCCAAGCACCTAGATCCCCCATCATATCCTTGCTATATGAGTCGATATAGCTTAGAGACAATAGTGTATATAAACCCATATGAATCATTTTACACTAGAAATGTGGGATTAAAACTCAACATGGCATTTAATCAGCACTGTCGATCTCTTGATCAGATGACTACTCAGTCTCTAAGGCTTTCTCTGTATCAATTGACTGATGTAATCTCACGAGCCTCTTGAGTACCTTTTCAATTGATTATTAGAGGTCAGTGAGATTCAAGAAATCTTCATTTACATCATAAAAGAGAAATTGCAGAAGGACAACCATTATGGTCTCTCGCAGAGGAGCCAGAGTACTCGAAAGACCGATTACACCTTTCACATTACCATCATACAATTTCATTGCCATGTGAAGAGCACCCATCCAGTCACCTATGTTTTGGAGAGATTGAATTCATTCCAATTTAATAAGGCTCTCAAACCATTCACATTCCAAACAAATGCTTCATGAGAATGGTTAAATGATTTTGAATCTTGTATGATTCAAGGTCCTGACTGTCGAACTATATAATGCCTTTTAAATGGTCAATTTTCCACTGCAAGAAAATGTACTTCACAACATCCACACTAAGCTTCTCTACAACAACAAAATCATAAAATGGGATCATCCTTGAAAGGGATGTGATTTTCATCGTTCGATACACTTGAGATACCTAACAATGGTTGAACTGTTGTTTTCTGCAAATCCTTGTCTTTGAAATACCATCATCAGAAACAGATTTTGAAAAGTCCATTGGCTCATCACTGCTAATGGTTCCCCAATTATAATGACCACTAGATTCTCCTCATGGATTTGTTGTCCAATTCTTCATTCATAGAATTGACCCAATTCTCATCTTTACATGCCTATTTGATTGAGCTAGGCTCAATATGTGACAAAAGTGATATTTTTGTCTGATACAACAATTGTCTTCTTGTATGTACTCCATCGCTTTTATTTCCAATAATCAGTTCTTTAGGATGATTCTTTTGATTCATTATTGAGGGTGTCTTTGTGTCTCTTCTTGGGGATTCTTCTCTTATCTCTTCTTCTTGAATATCTTCCTCATATTCACTAGTATCCATATCATCCTCTTCCTTTTCTTCTTTATTCTCTTCTACTTCTTTTTCTTGTGTACCAAATCACTCATCATCATATTCATCTTCACTGTCAATTATAGTCTCTTGATGTTTGATCCTTATTGTTTTTAAATCATCCACATTGACATCTGCACTCTCAACAATCTTATGTAATCTAAGATTGTAGCATCTGTATTCTTTCTTGGTAGAAGCATATCCAATAAAGATACCTTCATCAGATCTAAAATCAAATTTTTAGAGATTCTCATCAAGCCTTTTGATGTAACACTTACTTCCAAAGACCTTGAAGTATTTTACCGAAGGAGCTCTTCCAAACCATAGTTCGTAAGGAGTCTTATTACTATTTATCCTTAGTCGATCTATGTTCAATATGTATACTGCTATGCTTACAACTTCCCTCCAATATCCATCAGATAATTTTTCTTCATTGAGCATAGTCCTTGCAGCCTCCTGGACTATTTGTTCCTTCTCTCAACAATTCCATTTTTCTGAGGTGTTCTGGTAGTAGGAAATTGTCTTTTTATTCCATGGGTTTCACATAAGAGATCAAACTATTTTTAGGTGAACTCACCACCATTGTCTGATCTAAGACATTTGATTTTAATCTCTTTTTCATTTTCAAAAAGGGTCTTAAAAGCTTTGAATTTGTTAAGTTCTTCTGATTTTTCCTTGAGAAAACATACCCAACTCATTCTAGTAAAATCATCAATGAACAACATAAAGTAGGACTCTCCTTACAAACTCTTGGTCCTTGAAGGTCCATAGAGGTTGGTGTGAACAAGATTTAAAGGTTTTGAGGTTGAGTATTCTTTTGTTTTGAACCTTATTCTAGTTTGCTTCCCTAGTTGACAGTGTCTATACATAGGATTTGAGGGATTTATGATCTTTGGCAAGTTTATTACTTCCCCAAGATTGTTGACTTTCACTAAATTGTCAAATTTAATGTGCCCCAACCTTCTATGCCATATCCAAATTTCATATAATAAATTTATATGACACTCCTCATTCAATTTTGTATTTAGTATATATACATTCTCGGGAGTTCTAGGAGAAGTACCAACCAATTTTCCTGAGTCTTTTCTCCTAATCTCACATTTCTGAGAATCAAATATGCAAATGTGCCCCTGATCACAGGTTTGAGTTACACTCAATAAGATAGGTTTCATTTTTTCAACAAGCAAAACATCCTTGGATCTATATTTTCCCAAACTCACAGTGCCTTTACAAGTATGTTACCTGAAGCATTGTCTCCAAATGTAACTTTACCCTTTTGTTTCTTTAATGTAAAACACTTGTCCTTGTTTCCTGTCATATGTTTTGAGCACCCACTCTCAACATACTTGAGATGTTATTTATCTTGGGCTTTCAAGGCAATAAGACATTCCTCTTTTGATGTTTTTTCTTTCCAAAGATTCTTTTGCTCTCTAATGAACTTTGGTTTTTCTGAGACTTCCATTAATATGAAACTACTTGCTTTATGTCCATAATTATGACATCTGAAGCATTCTAGGTTCCCTTCTTGTAGAGGTGCAAAGGAGTTATAATTTCTTCTTTTAACTTGATTTACTGTTTGGTTGTCTTTAAGGTTATAGTTATTAACCCTCAAGTTCTTCCTTCCATATGCTCTACAATTCATAGCTTTGTGTCCGAAATTAGAGCATGCAAAGAAATAACAAAAGAAAATATAAAGATACATGTTTTGATAAACCTTCTTTGGTGTTGTCTTATATTCCTCCTTGATGGGTGGAAGTAGTCTTCTGGAGTTCTGATCATTACTTGTCTTTTCTTCATCTTTATTCTTGAATGTATTGAGGAGAGAAACTGCATTATATTTTGAGTTAAATTGGTTTTCTTCTTGAGAATAACCTACTCCATTTTTGTTACTTGAATCCCTTTGTGTGGTAATAATATTATCTAACATTTTAGAGTTATTTTCATATCTTGTTTGATTGAATTTTGCATCAAGTTCTTTTATTAAGTGAACTAATTATGCCTCCATTCTTTCACAGGTTATTTTTTCCTCTTTAAGATACTTTTCCAGACTTTCTTCCATCCTATTTGCTTCTAGGATTTGGTTTTTCAGGTTTCTCATGAGTTTCTCCATCTCTTTTTCTTCCTGTTCATGTTTTTCCTTTGTTCAACTACAAAAATTTTCAGTTGTCTGTATCTATTTTTGTATGTTCTTAATTCATCCAAGGTGTTCTTAATTCATCCAAGGCACTGAGAAGTTCTTCTTCCATATTAACCTCTGCTTCATTTTCTGACTCTTCCTCATGCTCAATTTCTTCTATCTCATTAGGCTCTTCAATACCTAGAAAAAGGACTTCATCATCATCATTTCCACTAGACTCTGATGAACTGATGTTTTCTTCTTTTGAGTAAAAATTATTTTTCCCTTTGTAAATTTTTTTCTTGTAGTTGGGTTTTCCCTTCTTCTTGTATTGTTTATTTTTGTCTTCTTCATCTTTAGGGTCCTGCTTGGGATAGGGACACTTGGCTCCAAAGTGGCCAACCTTGCCACAGTTAAAAAATTTGAAAGGAAGCTTGCCTTTATACCTCCTTGATCCTTTCTGAAATGTTTTAATAAAATTGGCTTCTTCTACATCAAATTCTTCATGATGGATGGGTTGAGTTTTTTGCTTCTAATTTTTTGTTTTCTTGAGCACCTTGAATGTTGCCTCTCCTTTTGGGAGGCTCTCATGACCTAATATTAACTCATAGGCAGTGAGGATTCCATACAGTTCATCTATGGTGATTTGATCTAGATTTTCTTGATCTTCAAGAGTGGACACTTTAGGATTTGTTGGCAGCCAATTCACATTTTTATCCTATCCTTATAAGCTGCCTACACCAGTGTTTCGCAAACCTTGATTTTCATCGTAATTCTCAAATAAAACGACACTTTTATTTTTGCGCTTACCTTTCTTCTTGTTTTCACGACTGTAAGCGTGAAAACTTGGTTTTTGAATTCGCATTAAAATCGTCACTGAATTATCATTATCATTCTTGTCGATATGCCCATTGCATTTACATTTTACTTATCATTATACAGTTGGCAAGACCTTTTGATCTGTACTCATTTGACATTCTTTGATTGATTATGTAATTTTGTTTCATGAGTGATTGAGTTTGTGATGCATTGGTGATTGGATTTACATGTTTTTTGATCAATTCACTTGGCACATTGGTTACATAAAAAAGCATTGGTGTTATGGTTAAACCCTTGCTATGAATCATTCTATACAACACATCTCACATAGTCAAACCCTTGGTATTGGTTTCGATTCATTTGTTTTGTTTTGAAACTATAACTATTGCTCGCGCGAATGTTTAATCCACTTACCATTGATTTCATTGGTCGAGCGAGTGGCATAATTGTTAACCTATACAATAGTGGGTTGAGTAGCTATTTGCGACGGCGGTTGTACTGTAGATAAGACTGTCGTGCATGTATGAACTAGCTCCACCACCTTCGCACGATATATCATTAATGTTTACCCATATCCCTGTTTCACCCTTGCTAGTTTCGGGTAAGCCTGTGAGCATTCTGCTCCTACGTGTGCTGTGATTCAAACCCTGGCTTGTCCACATCACTCACTGTGTGCTCCTGTCTATGGCACCAGTGGTGCGAATAGAGCCGAACGGTAGTCAAACCCTGCTATTGTTCGATAACACTCATAAGGATTTATAGGATAATGGTTGGCTCACATTTATACAGATTTTCGAGGGCTTCAACCTCACTGTTGCACAATAATTTGCCTTTACCTTTGATGGGTGTAGGGCTAAAGTAGGTGACATTCAGCTTGAGCTGAATGAAGAGTTCATAAGCTTTGCCACAGGATTGGCAGCCACAGGCCAGCGATGGTTTAAAAACTATAAATTCAATGAGGTGCCATGGCCTTTGTTATTCGTATCATGAAAGGTTACATCCTGTGATAAAGGTATGCCTATCTCCATGCTTAAACCCAGGTGGAATGATATTTTGATAATGGTCAAACAATTTGTGACCTGTGAGGGTCGGTATGGATTGGTTTTTCTTTATCACCTTCAACTGTTAATGAATTTCATGGGCTATCCATTGAATANCATTTTAATTTCAGCGTAGTCTTTACAAAATGGCTAAGAGGTTCAAACGAGAGAAGGATAACAGCATCTTGTTTCACCATGGCTTGATTAGACTTATCGTCATTCATCATTTAAACCTCCACGACGATAATTGGCAAGCTTTTCTGTCTAGAAATGGCTTTGTTGATTCAGAGTCTGTCCAAATCAACAAGCCTGTGGTCAGCGAGACTAAGGTCAGGCCACTTGTGCCTTTCCATGCCCTTCTACCCTCTCCCAAACCCTCGATCAACCCTGATATTGACCTACCCGACATTATAACAGATAAGGATGAGGCTGTAAAAAAGCCTGTGAGTAAGAAGGACAAGGGTAACCCTACTGTCAACAACAAGGGTAAAAAGAATGCTTGATTGATATCAAGACTTGCCCGGAATAAACCTAAGCCTAGCCCTGACCAAAAGCCCATAGTCCTTAGTGAAGACTCGGACTCTAATATCGAGCACTTCCTAGGTAGTGAGTACCCTTACTCCCATGGTCTGTGCTCCGAGCAACCCTATGATTATGTTTCTAATTTGCCTCCATGCCTAAAGAATAATCCTAATTACCCATAAATCAAGTTACAAAATGAAACCCTTGGTGATTTAAACAAACCCTCGCCTCCAATTTCGAAGCCCGAGCAGACAACGTGTGTCCAATGCAATGTGTGGCTTGAGCGCTACTACACTGACGTTCCCTTATTACAGTCGAAGATCAAGTCATTGGAAAACCATGTTACATCACTGTCGAAAGAAAGGGACAAACTTCAAGCTAATGACAAGAAGCAGAAAACCATTGGTTCGATCGTTTTTAGGAATGTCGAATCGGCGACAACCTTCATCAATTCCAAACTATCATGACCAAGTTGTCTGCTGATCATCCAGGTATGAATTTCAATATCAAATTCATTTTATGAATTGCTTGAATTAATATAATGAATCGAGTTTTGGTTTTCGATTAGCTTTGTCCATTATTCGAAATGACTCTGTCATAGTTTGATTATCAAAAAAGGTTACATTGTGGATCCTGTACAGTAGGTTCATTTTATTAAAATTAAATGTACATATGATTTGGTTATGCGATTTGTTGTGCCTAGTTTAGTACAAGCAATTCATTGATTTTGATTCGGTTTGGTTTGTTTGTGAATCAATTCTGTTTGATAGTTGATTTGGTATGATTTTAATTAGTTTCGTTTGCTCCTAATAAACTCAAAACAACTATGTTCTGTATTGAATTAGTATTCTCGATTGGATTTTAATTATCTTTGACCCATGCTAAAGATCTACTTGTTATAATCGTGGAATTGTGTTGATTCATAACGGCTGTAACAAACACAAACTATTTCGATTCGTTTTGGTTTGATTGATGCATGTCTTGAGTTAGAACGATTGCCTGTTTTGAGTTAGATTGATATCGAAAGTAGATTTGATACTGCGCTATTGGTTTTGATTTTCAAAAGATGATTTTGTCNGTTGATGCATGTCTTGAGTTAGAACGATTGCCTGTTTTGAGTTAGATTGATATCGAAAGTAGATTTGATACTGCGCTATTGGTTTTGATTTTCAAAAGATGATTTTGTCTCTGTTGAATTCGTATGAGAAAACTCGGCCAATAGTTTGTTTTTGAAATTGATTCAAGTAATGATTTCATTGAATATCAATCGATTATGTCTGCCCCCAATTGACAATAACAAACGTTGGACGAATCCCACAAATCTTGTTATCAACCGATGAATTCCATTATGATTTCGTTTGTGATAATTTACATAACAATTTTGATTGAATTTGCTAATAGCATGGATCGTTTGTTTATGTTTAATATAGTGCTATCAATTTGAGAAAACGATCATGTTGATTTCGTTTGGATTCAAAGTGATTTTGTTGGAGCAACATAAACTGTTGGTTTTGATTTCAATTGGTCCTTGAAAAGATTTCATTGCTGTTGAGTTATCCAATACAATTCTGTATACCCAAATTGGTGATAACGAATTAAACAGAGTGTATCTATCTCTGTTATCATTTGGTTGAATGCAATTTAGTTTGTTTAAGTTGCATACAAGTGTCAATTTGAATGATGCTTTTAGAAATCAAATATTTTTAAATAGTTTGAAAATGTTTCTTTAAAGATTCAAATTGATTTTTAATACGATTCTGTGTCAATTTAGACCAGCTACAGAATCGCATGATTCTGTAGCTAGTCTTTAGAATTAGATTTTTATCAATTTTATCAACAAAATATCCTCTTAACTTGTCCATTTTTGTCCTCTTTCAGGTACATACGAATTGCAATGATCAATTTGGGCATGCTGTGGTAGTATAGGAGATATTTGTGTGATGTAGTTTTTATTTTTAAGCTGTTAGTTTGAGTTAGAAATAGAAACTTGGGATATTTTCCCAGATTTGTGTAAACAGTTTTGATAACTTCCACAGGGATGTTTTACCCTGTGGGAGGTCTTTAAATACTTTTCATTTTTGTAATAAACTCATCATCATCCTCACTATGGGAGAACCAGACTATGGATTTATGATTCAGACTGAGACGAAAGTTGATGTCTTGTAACAACTTTCACTTTCAATATATCAAACTTTTGTTTCAAGTTTTTGCATATCAGTTGGCAATTTATTATCGACTACTTTAGCTATCATAATTCTTTGTATGCTGATATGATTTGATTTATATGTTGTCTGTATCTGATCTCTCATATTTTTAAAGTACAACAATTACTTTGTTTCAGTTAATGAATGACAAATTTCTCTTCTTTGTTAATTGAATCATTTTGTATAGATCTTTGCATACAGATTTATCTAACTGTGAAGATTTGTAAATCATAAGATTGCTGTAATTTTTATGTTTTGTTTGTCCTGTAATTACATCTGAAGAGCACAACGGCTTCCCGTATATGAGAAGATCGTGGAGAATCTGGTGCGGGTTTCTTCCCACCAAACAGCTGAATTGATCATCATACACAGGACAAAACTGAAGCGTTACTTCAGGTTAGTTTGTCATTTAGTATTTAATAGTTAATTAGTTAGTATAATATAAGTATTTTAGATAAATATATTAGTTTAGGTACATAGTTAGAATTATTGTTTTGATTGTTTAGCTTAGATAGTTTTTCAGTTTATTTCTTTTTCATAAAATCATAAAAATCAAAAAACAATAGCTCTCGCTGTCTTAGGACAGATTACAAATGAGTTTAGCAGGTTTTCATTCAAATCTGTAAATTGTAAATATTGTACATTTGTGATTAAGATTTATTTATGTTAGTAGTTAGATGTTTAAATTCGTAGAGTTATTATAGTATTAGATAGTAATTTGTATATATAATAGTTTAGATTAGTTTATTAGTTTGTTTTAATTGTTATTTTTCATTTAGATTAGTTAATTTAGAGTAGTTTTCTTTTGTTTTTTTAGGACTTAGATCGGCTAACGAAGTTGCTAAACCCGTCAGGGTGGGTTATCCCAAATGGCTTGGGTTATTTAGACAACCCCGGACAGGATCCACTCTTCCAGTTGACGGACGGTCAATTTCGCCCGTCAACAGGATTATACAACATAGGAAGTTTTCTTAGTATCTTTTCAAATAACTCATTGTTTGACACTTGTACTCCCAAACCTCTGATTGCATTAACAATATTATCAATGCTTTTGAAGTACTCTCAGAAATTTTCTTCATCCTTCATTTTTAGAACTTCATATTGTACTTTGAGAGTCTGAAGTTTGGCCCTCTTTACCTTGGAATATCCTGCATATATAGTTTCCAATTTATCCCAGAGTTTTTTTGCAGTTTTATAGTTTAGTACTTTAGCAAGGATCTTCTTACTTAGTCCAGCTTGTAGTGTGTTTAAATCCTTTGCATGTTCCCAAAATTTCTTCTTGTCTTCTTCTTCTGTGGGAGTGACTTTTGGAACATCATATCCTTTTTCAACTATGTTCCATACTTCCAGTCCAATGGACATCATATAGATTTTCATTCTAACACTCCAAAAAACACAGCCTTCACCATCAAATAGGGGGACTTTTGATGACATCTTCAACCGTTGATGCATCCTGATTTATATTTCTCTTCAAGTGATTTAAACCTTTAGTGAAGAGACCCGCTCTGATACCAAATGAAGGATTAGACCTTGTCACTTAGAGTGGGGGGTGAATTAGTGATAGAGTTAATTTATCAATTTTTCTTTTGTTAATGCAATCAATAATTTAACACAATATTTATCGTGGAACCCAATTTGGAAAACCACAAACACTTCTCTTATTAACTGCAAAATTTTGTTTTTACATGTTACATAGAAGGAAGATATTCTTCCTCTTAGATCAACACCCATGGATCAGGATGCACCCACACCCCTGTTCACCAGCTCCAACTGGTAGGAGGGTTCAACCCCTTGTTTAGTCAACTACAACTAACAAGGAAGCACCTACTCCCCTACATGCACCAACCTGACCTTGCACCTCCTCACCTCCCTTAATTTTAACAATATGACAATGATATATGCGATCCTCTGGTAATATTCTCTATCAGGCACACCTTGCTACTTCTGATCTTTGGAAATTAAATAGGTCTGTCATCACAACTTTTCACCAAACATGACACTTTTTCATGAAACAACATGTTTATTCTATATAATTGTTCATAGCTATCACACCTCTTCATTTTTCAGACTAATAACTTTGATTTTATTTTTCTTTTGATTTCTTCTTAAAAACATAATAAAATTCCCCTTTATTTAAAAAAAAATAAATAATATTCCAGTCTTTTCATAACCACACACTTTGATCTATTTCCAATCTAGTGAATGTGTGTAATACAAGTGATTACCATTATCATAATTCTTTTTTATCGATTATTTCAAGATTTGAAAGTTTAAAATATCCTCTGTCTCTGTGTTTATGTAGGGTTTTATCGACTTTTGGTGGACATCTAAAAATGCAGCATCTGCTGGTACACCATCCTCCTTACAGTTTTCTACCTGATCAACTACCAAATTTGAACCAACATTATATCTTTCCATTAATGCATCCAACTCTTACCTAGTTGAGCATCCCTTCGAAGAAGTGTTACTACAATCCGTTTCAATATTCCCTGATTGTGTAAGCTCTATACAGTCTGACATATTTGGTGGTTTTCAACAATTGGATTGTAAGTACTATACAGTCTGACTAGTAGAGTACTTGGAGATCCACCAGACTTGTCATTATGCCAAAGGCTCCAATAAATATGACAATTTCTTTTTAACCGTCGTAATGAACTTTCCTCACCTATGGTTGCTCATATGACCATCGCGCCTAGTGGTGTATAAAAAAAATATGTGTCAGATGTCTTAGTCGCTTTGTTCAAAAGGTAGGGGGATTGACAGGTCGTCCTGAGCTCTAGGCTGGTGAGATTCTCCTAGAGTCCAACCACCTAGAGCCCCCACCATACCCTTTCTCTACGTGTCGATATATCTTAGAGACAACAATGTATATAAACCCATATGAATCGTTTTACACTAGCAATGTGGGATTAAAACTCAACAGGGTGTTTAATCAGCACCGTCGATCTCTTTATCGGATGGCCCTTGAGTCTCTAAGGATTTATCTATATCGATTGACTGTTGTAATCTCATGATCCTTTGGAGTACCTTTTTTTTATTGCTAGAGGTCAAGTGAGATACAAGAAAGATTCATCTACATCATCAGAGAGAAATTGCAGAAGGAAAGCCATTATGGCCTCTCGCAGAGCATCTAGAGTACTTGGAAGACCGATTACACCTTGCGCATTACCATCATACATTTTCATTTCCATGTGAAGAGCACCCATCCAGTGACCTACATTTTGGAGAGTTTGGATTCGTTCCAATTTTGGGTGAGTTGGGAGGTAAAATTTTGTAATGTAGTGGAGGAAAACCTAGCATCCTATGAGACCTATGCAAGTTTTTATTCCCTAGGATTGAGGTATGACAATGACAGTCCTAAAGCCAACTGAAAAAAATAGATAGCACGTGCTAAAAAATATCTATGGATCAAACAAACAAACCAAAGCTTCTTGCCATGAGCACACTAGTTGGTGATGAAATACAACATAGTGGGAAAATGTGAGAAGGGGGGGGGATAAGTGGGTGGATTAGTTATGTTGGTGGAATTTTAACAAACTAACACCTTGGTGCAAGCTCCCCAATAGTCTAGCCATGGGTTTCCCTCCAAGGAGCCTGAGTTAGTTGGACCAACGTCTGATCCAGATGTCAGGCTGCTAAATTGTAGCTTTTAAGTGTCCTGAATCACTAAATTGTCAAAC
>JASDQU010302964.1:0-13770 GCA_032191745.1 Picea mariana | reverse complement strand
AGTCTTTAGACAGAAAAACGTAAAGCAACGGATCCCTGATCTGAGAGTAGTCTTGCAATGAAACTGAAACTCATTTCACAACTTCGTGACACGTAGTGTCACGAAGTGTGAACACTTGAATCATAATCGATCCAAGGTAATCATCACACTCTCGAGCACTCTGTGGCAACGGCTCCAGCTGGCATGTGACTCTGCTATCTCCCCCTTCGAACCATAACGCATGCCATGATGCATCGATTTCGAACTGCTCCACTGGTACCGTTACGGTGTGAGTTGGTACCTGGTACCGGAACCCTGTGCCAAGAATAGCAATGGTACCTACCCAAGTGATATTAGTCCATTTATCAAATTAAAGTATTAAAAATGCATAATAATAACTTGAATTTCAAAGATACCTTAGGTGACCCCTTTGGGTGATAAAGGGATGTTGATTATATCAAAAGGAGGTCAAAAAGGGTGGTACTGGCATATAGTTGGAGGTCAATGGTATGTAGTATGGGCAAAGAACATGGTCAAAACCGGGGACCAACACCAGATACAACAAAGACTCCCCTTCATCGTCACCTTGTTTAACAACCCTAAATATTATGGCAACTAAGGTCACCAACTCCCAGTCAACCTCTGGGAAGGTACTGTCGACAATCGGGTCTGACAGTATGGGAAGGATATCAAATCCGAAATTCCTCGAGACGAATGAGAACAAGAGGACCGAAAAAATCTTCAGAGGACCCCGAACGAATTTAGAATTCATGAAGTTATGAGACCAAATGGAAACAACCAATTCTCAAGAAGAATCCCCAATATACTATCATTCCACTACATTTGGTTAAGCCTCGGAGGGGTAATCTCCGTTGCCCAGCCGCACGCAACCTCGTGTGTAACCCTTGTGTGAGACTAGGGTCCCAACTATGCCTATATGAGGGTTGGATTTAAGAACTCTTTAATATTATATGGTTTGTGTTCGTGGTCTTGGACAATTTACTCACTTATCTTAATCCAAAGATCCTATACCTATACTATTCTTGGTATTCTTAGAAAAGAAAAAGTCTAGTTAATTTTATTAGTGTGTGTTCTTTTTTAAAGTTGTTCTTTAGTCAAAAGGTTGCATGGAAGTGAAACTTATGATGTGAAAGGACTCGACTCCAAAAGGATGAAAAGGGATGAAATTTGAACAATTTTCCTTTCGATGAATCATATTTACGAGAGGGAGAAGATTATCTTTCTTTTTTCTTTTATGGAAGAAAACAATTTAATGCATACCGATTCCTATGTATTATTTCAAATGAAAAGAGAAACAAAGTTTTCTCCAATTAATTCCAAAATTCCTAATCCAAACTCTAATCGATTCAACTATGTCCAAAGCACTCAAAATGCAATAGTTTTTTTTTCTTTTTTTGTTTTGAATGAAACTAAAAAAAAAAAAATCTTTTCAATTTTTCTTTCAATTAGTAATGTTCTATGGATGAGTGCAAAAGACTCAAGAAACAATAAAACAAACTGATCCAGGTGGATATTGGTGGCCACCCACCTATTCAAACTGGCTCCTCTTGACAGTTTTTAGTTCAACACGTTCTTTTGTAATTCTTTGTAATTGTGGGTTCTACACTTCTAGGGTTGTCTGAATCCCTACACAACTTCCAAGTGTATATTGGTGGTCTCCCACCTAATCCAAATGGATTATTTTGGATTTTTTCATGTCAGTACATCTTTTTGTACTTCCAGGGTCGTTTGGGGCCTTAAACAATGTTTTTTTGGATTTCCATAGTCAAACTATAGACAGAGTCAAATTTTGATGGAATAATTTGTAGTTCTCTAAAATACCTTTCCAACGGGCTATCACGCACCTAAAATAGAGGTCGTATGCAAAAGTTACGACCTCGGTAAGTTGAGGTACCAACTTACCCATCAGGCCAACATAACGTTTGGCGTTTCATCTCCTAGGGTTAGGTTTTTGGATGTCTAGGGTTTTGGATTTCATGAGTAATGTTAAAAATTCCTTTGGAGTCTCATTGTAATCATTCTGCTCAGATGGATGCGTGTAGTAGCCACATCTCTTCTCAGAGATAGGTACCACCATTCGAGAAAGTTGTTTTCAGTTCTGCAGTTTTACAATTTCGGCCTATTTTATTTATTCAATAGAATTTATTTTTCTGTTGTTGTTATCCATATATTTGTGTTATTGTATTTAGTTTTGTATTCATTTCGTTCCACTCATAAATCTGGATCAGTGGTATTAGAGTGGTTTGCTCTTCATTTTTTTTTTTCATGCATGTCCTCGACAAGATCTAGGTACAAGAAGTTGGGACTTGAACCAGTTGAGCCTTTTTAAGATCGACCATGTCAACCCCAAAAAAAACCCATGGGGGATGAGAAGAAAGATGGAGTAGGAGATACTTTTAAAATGTTTTTCAAGGAATACCTTGTGCAACAAAGGAACAAAATGATGGAAAACTTTTCACAGATCCTTCAGCGAATGCCCATAGGAGATGCATCTTCATCAAGCGGCCATGCAACCCCCTTCAAGGTACAATTAAATTTTGATATTCCATTATTTGAAGGAATGTTAAATGTAGATTCTATAGATAAATGGATGAATCTACTTGAAGGGTATTTTTCGGTCTACAATTTTTTCGATAGGGAAAATATTACTTTTGCACTCCTCAAGGCCGCCCCCCATGTTAAGGAGTAGTGGGATACTTATTATGATAAAATAGACATAGAGGAATCTTCAATATTTTCATTCACCCCTAAATGGGATACCTTCAGAGATTTCATTAAAGAATAATACTACCATGTTGGAAGCTATGAGGACCAATGCATAAGATGGACCACGTTGCGTCAGGAAAAGGACCAGACAATACCATATTTCACCAATATTTTCCATACCCTGTGCACCAAATTGGGAATCAAATATTTTGAACTACATATGGTGCTCAAATACCATGACTTTTTTCATAGATACATTCAAACATAAATGGATTTTATGGACATCGCATCATTAGGTGCAACTTATATATATGTTGTCAAGATCGAGAATAAATTTAAGCAGAATAGGTGAGAGTTTGGATCTTCAAACTCCTCATAGCTGAAGCAAGGAAAAGGTATCCCCAACCCACAAAACAAGGGAAAAAGAAAATATGTCCACTCTCAGGATAACCAGTCCAAGCTGTAACACAATAATGTTAATGAGAAGTCAAATAAAGACACGAGAAAGTGGTGTGAATACCATAAAATCCCTTGGAACAACACCAAAGAATGTCTCTCCAAGCAATCACTGGTGGCCAAGTTGAAATCTTTTGAATCAGAGGGAGATTCTGATTCTGAATCAAAACCAGAAGGAGGGAAGCGGATTATCGATGTGCAACCCAGTGCCATTGTCACTACCATCAAAGTCCAACCAAGCGAACGAGAAGAACCGGAGGAAGGGGAAGACCTTTTTCACTCACAGATGTGGGTAAAGGGGGCTCCACTTCATTTCAATGTTGATAATGACAGACAAAAGAACCTGATATCAGAAGAGGTTATCAAGCAGATGGATCTGTTGATGACACCACACCTACATCTCTACACTATCGACTATATTCGCTAAGGAAGAGATCTTTGCATCAACCAATAGTGTCATCTTCCCTATGGGATCAATCCCTTCAAAGACGAGGTATTGTGTGATATTTCTCCCCTTGAATTTTGTGATATTATTTTAGGAAAAACATATTTGTGGAAGCGACATGCTGTGTATGATTCTAGACCCCGCAATGCTATTATTACTTTGGGTAGACAATTGTACAAGATACTAGAGGTAGCTTCACCTACCGTTTTTTATTTAATCTCTGCTAAGTAATGAAATAAGGTCATTTCATAGACCAGGAAGTTCATCTTGTTTGTGATCCATGCTCATAGTAATAATAAGGTCACCACCACATCCATGGCCTCTACACAAATCCTCTCTTTGCAGCAGAAGAAAGTGGATGAGATCATGGAAAAGTACAAAAACATCTTCTCCTCACCCACTGGGGTACCGACTCACTACCAAGTCAATCATCCAATTTATATTACCCCTGGTGCTCCTCTACCTAATGGACCAGTCTATAGTCACTCTCTAATGGAAAATGAAAAAATAAAGCATCAGATACAAGAGCTGCTTCAAAAGTGGCACATCAGACCCAGCTCCTCCCCTTGCAGAAGCCCAATTGTACTAGTGTAGAAGAAAGATGGTACTGGCGACTCTGAATTGATTATAGAGCATTAAACAAAATCATAGTCAGGAACCAATATCCAATTCCCTGAATTGATGACCTTCTTGACCAACTCAAGGGGGAAAATTTCTTCATCAAGATTGACCTAAAATCTGGCTACCACTAGGTTCCTATTGAATCAATTGATGATGGGGTACATATGGATCCAACTAAGATCCAAGTCATCCTGATTGGCCAACCCTGACCACACTAACTAAGCTTTGAATCTTCTTGGGAATTGTCAACTTCTACCAATGGTTCCTGTTGGGATTCTCCCATATTGCATGGGCCCTCAACCAAGTGAACAAGGGTGGTGGTGGGGAAAATTCCACATGGGGGAAAGCACAACAATGAGCATTTGATGATCTGAAGCATCACTTGTGCTCATTTCTAGTACTCTTCTTACCCAATCTGCAACAATAGTTTGAGATTGAGATTTATGCATCTAACTATGTTGTAGGCACATTTCTCACTCAACCCGGTCATCCAGTAGCATACCATAATGAGACACTCTCAAATATCGTCTGGAAGTACCCCACCTATGACAAGGAATTGTATTCCATTTTGTAAGTCTGTCGTCAATGGAAACTTCACATTATGGGAAAGGAGACAATCATCCACACTAATCACAAGCTTCTGCAGTTCATACAGACACAAGGGAAGTTGCAAAATGACCGCCATCAAAGGTGGTCCACATACTTGAAACGGTTCCATATCAACATAAAGTATTAGACATGGAGCATAAATCGTGTCGTTGACTTCCTCAGTTGACATCCCATGGCTGCACTCACCACCGTGCTCCATTCCTGTGGGCATGAGGCATCAGAGTGGCCCTAACTTTGTCAACAAGATCCTGACTTTGCAACCACCTATCAACTCTTGGGTATAGGAGTGAATGTCACCAATTTTCACATTCAAGATGGATTGTTATGACATTTGGGCCATCTCTATGTTCCCACAAGAGAGCGTGCAAAGATTATTTGGGAGGATCACTACAATGGGATGGTAGGACATTTTGGCATGGAGAAAACTGTGGCCATTCTACAGAAAAAAAAATTATTGGACAAAAATTTGACATGACGTCAACAAGTATATCAGATATTGCATTTCCTGTTCCATTTTCAAGCTATCCATCAAGAAGCAAGTCTTATAAACCCCTCATCTTACTCTCGATAGGCCTTGGGAATCCATCTTTATGGATTACATGTATGGGATTTCATCCACCAAGCAAGGCAATGATTGCATATTTATGGTGGTTGATCGGTTTTTGAAGATGGCCATTCTCATATCCTGCAAGAAAAGCAACACAATGACAGATGCTACCAAGCTCTTCTTCGAATGAGTGTGGGTCCATTTTGGGATACCAAAAACCATCATCTTATATTGATACAACATGTTCCTCAACACATTTTTGTCGAGTATCTGGTCACTGTTGGACACTAATCTCACTAAATCCACTACCTTCCACCCTCAAAACGATGTCCAAACAGAGGTCGTCAATTGGATGATTGTGCACATCCTATGCATGTATAACTCTAAGAATCCATGTACATGGGATGAGAGTCTTCCCTATTCTCAACATAGCTACAACAAGGATCTCCATAGATCCACCGAACCTAGCCCATTTCAAGTGGGGCTAGGATCCCAACCCTTGGGTCCCATTAATGTTGCACTGCCTCTTGCAACCACACAAACAGATTCTTCCCATGTTTAGTTTGAGGCTGACAAAGCCACCAAATTCATTGAGAATATTCAACACATCCACCAACAAGTCCATGAGATTTTGCAGAAATCCAATGCTAAGTATAAGAAGCTCCATGATCAACATCGGGTACCGCACAATTTTTAGGTGGGAGACAAGGTTTGGTTGCATTTGTAGAAAAAATTACTTACAGGGCCCCATAAGAATCTTTGTCTACTTCTCTATGGGCATTACACCATCACCAAGGATGTGGGTGAAAATTATTTTAATCTCAACACTTCCCCCTTCCTTGGCTTGCACCCAGTGTTCAATGTGGACCTCCTCTGGCCATATTTTCCACCATTATTGGACACCTCAGAGATATTAGAACAATTGACACCAACAGAGATCAACCCTGACTTCATGGAGCATGCATCCAATGATCATATAGTGTACACATAGGTCAAGGGAACTTGTATCAGGTTGTCAAGGTAGGGCATCTCCTACACCAAGGAAAGTGGCTCATCTGGAGCCAAATTCAACAAAAATTTCCTCACATGATGGGGTCATTCAATGCAATGGAGACCATTGCTTCCTAAGGGGGAAGGAATGATCCAGGTGGATATTGGTGGCCACCCACTTATTCCAACTGGCTCCTCTTGACAATTTTTAGCTCAACACGTTCTTCTGTAATTCTTTGTAATTATGGGTTCTACCCTTTTGGGGTTGTCTGAATCCCTACATAGCTTCTAGGTGGATATTGGTGGCCCCCCACCTAATTCAAAAGGCTTATTTTGGAATTTTTCATGTCAGTACATCTTTTGTACTTCCAGGGTTGTTTTGGGGCCCTAAACATTGTTTTTTTGGCTTTCCACAATCAAACTGTAGATGGAGTTAGATTTTGATGGTATAATGTGTAGCTCTCTAAAATACCTTTCCAATAGTCTATCATGCGCCTAAAGCGGAGGTCGTATGCAAAAGTTACGAACCCAGGAAGTTGAGGTACCAACTTACCCATTGGGCCCACATAACTTTTGGCATTTCATCTCCTAGGGTTAAGTTTTTGGATGTCTAGGGTTTTGGAATTCAAGAGTAATGTTAAAAAGGCATATGGAGCCTCATTGTAATCATTCTGGTCAAACAGATTCATGTAGCATCCACATCTCTTCTCAGAGATAGTTACCACCATTCGAGCAAGTTGTTTTCAATTCTGTAGTTTTACAGTTTCAACCTATTTTATTTATTCAATAGAAGTTATTGTTCACTGGATATTCATTTTTGTTCTCTATATATCTGTGTTATTGTATTCAATATGTTATTCATTTCGTTCCTCTCATAAATCTGGATCACAAACACACAAAAAATACTAACTTCATAATTAATCAAGTCTTTAATTACTCAACTCAAAAGTCTTTGAATGTGTTGAAAACAAAAGATGTTAATACTTATGAGGAGAAAATGAGGAAGGAAATCAAGCCACTTCTCTCAAGAGGATACCAATGGTCTGTAGGGATAGGTAAAGTAGTTTAGAAGGATATTCCTTGATCAAGCAAGTCTAGAAAATCATAGGTATATGTCAAACCAAAGAGAAGGAAGAAAAAACAAAACTTGAAGAGAAAACAAGATAAAATACTAGGACATACTTAGAGACAGGTTTGAAGTGTTGAAGGAGACCAAGAGAAAGGGATCCGGGTGATTTTTTTGGAGAATAACTCTCCAAAACTACTCTTGGGAAGGTTGGTCACTCTCTTAAGAGGGAGAGAAAATGACCCGATCACAACCAAGTGAAGGTTATAGGGATACCAAAGGGGTTGGTCGTTCCTAGTTATCTATAGCGAGGAGTTGGTCACTGCCTTAACAAAGAGAAGGGGTAATAAAAGGGTATTTGGTCTCTCTGTGTGTACTAGGGTGGTGCAACCGAAGCCAGTAGGTGTAAAAATATTAGATCCTGAATGGGATCTATCAGATCCAATGTGGAGGTTCTTTCAACTAGACTGAGAAGAGAGTGAGGCAAGGGATGGGAATTAGATCGGGACACCTAAGTGGGTAAAGATCTTAGAAAGAAAACTCATAAGAAAGGAAGAGAATCACATAAGGTGCGATTCCCTAGTATGGTCACCAGTTTGTTGTAGGGATTTTGTGCCCTGCAGGAGCTGAGCTCCCTTAGGTTTTTCCTATACCTAAGACATGAATATAAGTGCAAGCTACAGAGTTTCCTAGATCTGATCTATATGATAAGTAACTAAGGGAGAGTGACAAAGGATCACACCTTATTTCTGATGGTTTTCCCTACACGCTCTTGCTTGTCCTTTCGTTCCATAATCGTTCCTGCTCCAAATGATACAGATCTACATGCAAGGAAACAAGAGACCTTCCAAATATCAAAGAAATCATATAAATATTAGATCTACTAATAATTCATATCTCATAACATTACTAGATCTATACAAATGAGAACTTATGAACAAACAACCAATCAAATAGAGGAAAACACTTAGTACACTTTCTATTAAAACATCATAACATCAATATATCTTACATATGAAATAGTTGATGAACAAATATCTCTCCAAGATCTTTTCCCAAGCCTTGAATCCAAACCACCAGCATAAGTTTGCTAATATTTTTCTGCCTCCCTTTCTCATGGGAAATTGATTAGTTCTTATAGGACTTTGGGGATAATACCAAAGGGTAAGTAGGATAATATCTTTGGGCTCCCAACAGAATCCTTCTCAAGACTAGACCTCTAGAAATAAGAGGAGGATCTCATCCAATTGGAGCCAAGTCCAAAAATGGAGTTTCTAGGAACGATCATGACCAGTACACATAGACAGAGTGACCAGTCACCCTAAGGAATACTAGGGATGGAGACCAACCCCTTCAATCGCCCCCTTAAGGAAGGTTAAGGGATACCAAAGGGAAATTGAGCCAAAGACTGAGAGAGAAAGGGATAAAAAAAATTGTTTTGAGTGTATGACATCAAAGGGAATGATGTCCCAAGGGTTAGGGGGTTAATAAATCTATAACAACATGCTTGAGGCATATCTTAATTGCATGGTGGTACATGTATGAGGTGCATATATTGGTGACATTGATGCATGGTGTAGGCACATCTTGATGAGGATATGGTACATATTTAAGGTATATGCATTGGATGTTGTGGTACATGCTTGAGGCATGTCTTGGTGATGTTGGTACATGTTGATGTGCAACTTGGTGATGTTATGGTACATTGATTAGAAACATATCTTGGTATCTTGGCTATATTGGTATTTGTCATGGTGATGTTATCACATGCTTGAGGCACTTCATTGATGATATCTTATTTTATATGGTGTATGTCACGATTGAGACATATCATGAGTGATATGGTACTTTGTTGAGGCACATCATTTGGTACATAGTTGATGCTTGGCACATGGTGCATTGTTTTGGTATACGATTGAGGTATATGGTTGATCATTGATGTTATGGTACCTACACTTGGCATATGTTATGGTACATGATTGGTGATATTGAGATACATCTTGGTGATGTTATGGTTCATGAGTTGATGATGATATGGTACATTTCTAGAGGAACTTCTTGGTAATATTGGTACATGGGTGATGTACATGGTATGGTATAGGTTGATGTGGATGGTTGATGCATGGTTGATACAGGTTCCGGTACATGTTATGGTACAAGTTCCGGTACATGGTTGATGTACATGGTATGGTGATGTAGGAGCATCACTCAACGTCAACAACACGCCAACTAGAAGAGCATATCAAGCACGCATTCGAGGAGGAGAGGCGCCAGCCCTCTCGTTTTAAATTTCAAATTGTAAATTAAATGCAATTCAATGTTTGTAAGGATGGTAGAGCTGAGTTAATGATTTTGAGATGATAGGAGATGAGGTCACCTTTAATGGTTGACAAGATGAATATCTAGATCTATTACAGACTAGACAACCATTGATTGTAATTCAATGTAATTAATGAGAGTAGGTAGCTTGGAGGGAAGAGCGCGAGGAGACCTCTTTTGTAGAAAAGATATTTGTATATAAATTCATTAAGAGAGGCAGATAGAAGATATATAGATTGGAGAGGAGAAGAGAGGAGAAGAGAGGAGCCTATACTCTATTGCAGCCTGAGATTCTGTACACATAGTAAACAAGCATTCTGAGATTAATGCAAAGAGCAGTTTTTCCTGCATGAGATTCTTTGTGTGTTTGTGTGTATTTGAATGAATGTATTTTATGTGTTTATATGAATATGTTGTAGATGTATGTTAGGTTCCATCTGTAGGGATAGATATATTTTCTCACCTATTCAAGAGTTTTCCTTGATTTCAGTCTGGGTTCTTTGTGGCTTCATGCAAGGGGTTGCATGATAGAGTACTAAGGACTCTGTAAGCCAGTGCAAAGAGTTCACATCTGATTTCTGTGGAATTAAGAAAAATATGTGCCAGGAGGGTGCACTAGAGTAATATGAAATCTCAAGGGAGAAGTCTCAAGGTTACTGAATACCTTGGAGGTGAGACTGTGC
This sequence comes from Picea mariana, assembly GCA_032191745.1. Classification (NCBI taxonomy): domain Eukaryota; kingdom Viridiplantae; phylum Streptophyta; class Pinopsida; order Pinales; family Pinaceae; genus Picea; species Picea mariana. The sequence goes on along the minus strand of JASDQU010302964.1, from coordinate 3,328 downwards.
AGAGGAGGGCACAGAGAGAAAAAAAAATTACTGAAGATTATGTAAGAGCTCTGCCAAGTGGGCATTGAGCGAGTGAAAAGAGTGCACGAGAAGAAATCTATTTCGATTTCAGAGATAAGGGAAGTGTCAAAGAAGACACTTACAGATTTTTTGAATACTTTGTAGGCTCAGCCACGCGTGCTTGAGCAGAAGTTGCCAAGAGGGCACTTACATCCTTTCAAGGAGAGAAAAGGACAGAGTTACTGAATACTCTGGAGGAATATCTATGTAAGGAGTGCACCAAGCCAACACTCAGATGAAGTGTTGAAAGATGTAGAAGGGTTGAGTCCCTTAGAAACTGAGCCAGCTGAAATCTCAGAAGAGGTAGCACAAAGAGTGTGCGTAGAGGTGAAATGCTTCCAAGTTTGTAAGCTTAGGAGAGACATTGCAAGTTTGCACGTAGAGCGCATGTACATGCCGGAGCCAAGGTCAAACCCCATTACCAAATCTTAGGAGGGATAGATTTTCCATAATGCAGACATGACCCAAAGTCACGAGGGTTCGTAAAAGGATCGAAGGTTGAGACCTTCGAGTATTTGAAATCTTCCAAGTCAAGGAAGAAATCCAAAGCTATGGAGGAAGAGCACAATGGCCATAGAGGAGAATATCTAGACCATCGAAATCCACATTCACACAATGAGGAATGAGTGCAGGAGAATATCAGGTCTGGGTCGTTAGATCTGAGTGTGTGGACCAACAATCGTGGGATCCGAAGGAAGGTGCACGAGAGAAGTTCTGAAAATCATCATAACCATCCATCAGAAAGGACGCGTGGCGAGTGCTCAGCATTTCACTAACTCGCTACTAGAGAAGGTCAAAGGGAGGAGTTTTAAGAACCCACGAGGCACGAAATTGTGATTATATCTGAGCCATTATATCATAAGGGATAGTGACCATTGAACTGCACGAGGGGATTTCAGAAGTTCGGAGATCAAGATTTCGAAGGACAAGAGTTGGGTTGAGTTCCAACTTCACGAAACACGAAGTCCTGACATGCTTGAAAGGGTTGGCCCTAGGTCATGGAGAATGGTCACATGGGCGGAAGTTAAAGTAGGATCTAATGAATGTTATCCCTTTTTGGAGCTCAAGAGTTCGGGAGTTAGAGTTGGCTCATGTGTAGAAGTCCCAAAGTCACGAAACGCGATGCACCTTTTTGGGCTCAGTCGGTGGTCACAGGTGGTGGTCATGTGGAGGAGGATAAGAGAGGAGCTAGCCAGCGCTAAGATCTTGTCGAGAATTAGCTATCAGGAGAATCGAGGTGGCTCATTCACAAAATCCCGATACACGAGATTGCGACACACCTTTGGTGTAGGTAAGCGATCACAGTCTGTGGTCGTGTGAGGGAATCTTGCGCTTGGTGCTTGTTCACGTCGGACGAGTTTCACAGGGACCTATGGACTTGTTCGAAGGATTCCAAAAGGGAATCAAAGAGCCATTTTGGGCTCAAAGGGAAGTGAAGATCCAAATACCTAAAGGTCAAGTAGACCCTGTCGAGGTAGGGGTGTTGCATTTAGGTGGTATTAGAGCTTCACTTTCTATCAGTATATTTCAGGCAGAGGGAGGTATCGTAAATAAGGGGATAGTTCGATATTGTCATGTGGTATCAGGAGCTGAAGATAGGGTGTTGATGCTCTATGCGTGGAAATATGTTTTCATGTAGGCAAAATAAATTTGACAACCAAGTGGGTTGAAACCAGAGAGGAAGAATATCGCTACTGAAGGCCATGAACATGGTCCAAGAAAAGACTGCCAGCAAAAAAGTATGGCTGAGGTGGACCAAGAGCTCGTTGAGGTGAGAGAACAGATGGAGAATCTTGCATTTAAGGTGTAATAGGATGAAAAGATGCATTGGGTGTATGAGTGGCCCATGAAGAAGAATATGAAGTGGCCGGTCAAGGAATTGTTGGCTAGAGGACAAAAAAGGCTATTGAGAGTGAGGTTGAGGTATGTTGAAGGCCTCAGAGGTGGAGAAGAGATGGTTCATATCTGTGAGCCAGAAACTGGGAAGAGTCTCAGTGATGATGAGGAGAAGAGATCAGAGAAGGGTCTTAGAAGCTGTCAGGTGGGCAGCAATGAAAGTTGAGATTGCCAGGTAGGTAATGAGATGAGATCATTGGAGGATCTCATAGACTGCCATATGGGCAGGACAAAAATACCAGATTGTTAGGTGGGCAAGGGAGAGGAGAAGATATTTTCTGACAGGCTCATGAACTCAGAGGTGAGTTTGGATCAACAAGGAGTACTGACAAAGAAGGATCAGAGGAGTCTTCTGATCATTGGGGGAATTCAGATATTCCTACCAAGAAACCCAGTGGAGGCCAACGCATGTGTTGCAGATGCAACAACAAGAGAAAGACAGCCAACAGTGACTATCATAAAGGAAGAAGAGATGGAGCAGACATCAAAATCTACCCCAGCAGAAGAAGAGAATGTGGATAAGATGCTCACTCCATGGGAGAAGGAGTTAGAGATAATGGAGGATTGGTTGAACCATATAGAGCCAGTAGATGACTTCCATGAGAAGATAGTCATGCAGATTGGGGGAGAAGAGAATTCAACAAAATTGTTTGAAAATTTCAGCCAGGAAGTTGGACAGATGATCACTGCAGCATAAGATGAATTAGAATTCTAGTCTGGGGAGCAGCTGGAGGAAGCGAGAGCTAAACTAGCAGGAGAAATGACAAAAGCTAGTCTGTTAGAGGAAGTGACTGAGCATCAAGTCAATCAAAAAGAGACTGCAGAATTGAAGTCTGCAGTAGAGTGGCAACTTAGTGCCACAAGGGGACATGAACAACAAGGGGGATCAAGATGATCCACCCATTGATAAAGAAGAGCTGCATCAGAATAGGTAGCATGAAGAGAACTAGCCACTAAAGTAGCTGGAAGAGGTGATTGAAAATATAAGTAGGTTGATGTTGAGGTCAGCGCAAGAAGCAGTCAACAAAGGGGAGCTGAACAAAAGGAATTCTTCCATAGTAGTAGGGAAGAAGTAGCAGCAGCAACAAAGAAGTAGTGGAGAAAATGGACAACTCCAAAGAACAATTTGGGATCCAAGTGAATTTCAACAGATTTTGGAATCTCATGAGCAGGAGCTCATGAATTTTTTCGCAGCAGTGGAGTATGATGCAGGGGCATCGCTCCACATCAAAAACACGCTAGCTAGAAGAGAACATCAAGTGCGCATTCGAGGAGGAGAGGCACCTGCCCTCTCATTTTAAATTTCAAATTGTAAATTAAATGCAATTCAATTTTTATAAGGCTGGTAGAGCCGATTTAATTCTTTTGAGAT
>JASDQU010302963.1:2074-13770 GCA_032191745.1 Picea mariana | reverse complement strand
ACCATGATGGATATGCAAAGTTTTAACAATCCCTAAACCATGATGGATATGCAAAATTTTAAACTTGGATTGTTTGAATCACAACACCTTGTCACAATCCCTCAACCATGATGGATATGCATGTTATTGAAATGGAAAAAAAATGTTTTTAAGCATGTTATTGAAATTGAAAAAAAATGGTTTTGGTAAAAAAGTAAATACCACAATATTTCATTTTGTTCTCATCTTATATAGTCCATAAAATATGCAGAACTATTGACAAAGGAATGTGTGTAACAAGGAGAACTTTGTAGGCCCTCTCAAAATTTTAATAGGCATCCAAGCTTCTGATTTCATATTTTTAATCTTTTCCACTCACACGACGTTAACAAATTGAAATATATGTTTTAAAATTGTTATGTGTTCAGGTTGAGTGGACATAATCGATTTTCAATAATTAAGTTATCCATGATTTCTTTAACTTCATCGAATATAGAAAAAACAAGGGAGAGCTGCATAGCAGCTACTCCCTGCCTTAGTTGCCTTGGGTTTAATGAAGTTATTTCACTTAAGTCGAGTGTAAGTCAATTTGTATAGCAGTTAACAGATGCTTTACATTTAGAACCTTGTGGTTTGCATGTTGAGTTGCTATTACGATTGCACAGGAAGTGTAGCTTTGACATAAAAGCTTGGTGTTCGAGAAGGCTGCCAACAACACTGGTGGTTTGCATGTTGACTTGCTATTACGATTGCACAGGAAGTGTAGCTTTGACATAAAAGCTTGGTGTTGGAGAAGGCTGCCAACAACACTGGGAGTCGACAGGCACACCCACCTTAAACGCCCCTGCAAAAAAAACACCAAAATAGGTCTAATTTTCCAGTCCTGCCTTAAAATAGACGTAAAGGGGGCACGGGGCAGGCAAGATTTCACGACGCTCGAGTAATCTACCAAAAAATCATCTCACTCCATAAAACAAATAAGAGAAGTCTTAATAAATCATCTCACTCCAGAAAACAAATAAGATCGAGTAATCTTTAAGGAAATAAATTAATCTACCAAAAAATCATCTCACTCCATAAAACAAATAAGAGAAGTCTTAATAAATCATCTCACTCCAGAAAACAAATAAGAGAAGTCTTAATAGATAGGTGATAATTTCTCAATCTTGGAAGCCCTGAACGATTATTAAGTGGTGGGTGGTCCAATTATTATAGACAGTAAAGGTAAGAGATAAGTAATTGGTTGAGGAGATAAGTAATTGGTTGAGGTGTTTGAAACTTTTTATTATTAATTAATAAGCAGACAATATGATTGTTCTGGATTATCATATTATAATTTTTTATAAGAGTAGTTTTAATGTTCTATCTTTTGTATAATAGGAGTGTTCTAAGGGTTTTTCAGTCAGCTGAATTTATTTATGCATTCACAAATATAATTTAAACAACAAAAAATAGATTTGAGTGCTTAAGTTTGTATAATGAAAGTGCCTAAGGGTTTTTCAGCATTCTGAATCCATTTATGCATTCATAAATACAATTTAAACAATAAAAAATAAAAATTTTGTCCAGATTTAAATCACTTGATTCCCACCAAAAACACCAAAAGGTAGAAAGTTTAGCTAGCTCCCTTTTTATATAAATCCATTTTAAAATTAAAAAATAATAAATTTACTAAATAATTATGGATCAAAAAATCGGCTGATCTTCTTCCAGGTATTTCTACCTATAAATATTTTATGACATGATGCAACAAGCATCTCGCCTTTTGCTTTTGCTGTACTGGAGTAAGGTCCGCTAAGAGATAACAGACCAAACAACGTAATTATTGTTGACCATCTGTGTCCAACGCGTTGCCGGGAAGGGAAAGAGTCTGATCATTGATGTCATTACTCGACGAGCATTCATTGCTGGGCTTGTATGACCTGGAGGCTATAACCTGAGTAACAAAAACTGGATAAAATCTTTTGTTTTCTCTCTGCATTTTCCCTTCGGGGACACCGATAACCTAAATATTTTGAGGAGGAATTGTAAAGAAATTAACACTGAAATACAATTGACTCTTTCTACATTCAGCACAACACAAGATGAAGGATAGCCCATGCATTTTCTACATTAGATAAAATAAAGGGGTTGCACTTATATTTCAAGTGTCAATGAATTTTGCATCTATTTGTTTTCCAAAAATATCTACATTTTATACGACAAGTATGAATATTCCAAACAATTTGAAGTTATGAAAAGTGTGTAATTGCCGAGTGGCGATAACCAATCATTGGACTGGACAGATCTCCGCGTGTCTGAAACCTCATAGACCGACGATTTATGTAATGTATGTTATTACTTGGCTTATTTTTAAAAGGGTGGGTGAAGGAGACCATTCATTTCAAAAATGGATGCCATGAAAAAGCGATCTGCAGAAGGTGGGTACCCTAATGTGAATTGCATATTACGGTTACCAGAATGGCGGGGAAGTGGACAGTACCGGCGCTAGAGCTTGATCCGACGTCATTTTCCAAAGCCGAATGGAGGGAGGAAAGACAACCACGAGAGAAAATCCGGCGAACATTCTACAAGTGGAGTTGATCCGCTGCCAGGGCCAGGACTGGGACCAGTAGCAATGTTAGTATTTTCTTGCTGCTCTTGTCTTAAAGAAAAGAGAATGACAATGGCACATGTTGCTAAACAGAAAACATGGTCATCAAGATTCTGAACCATATTTTTAAAGGGAGAGGGAGATTTAAAAGGTGTAGCTAAACGTTCTACTTTTGGTGTTTTTGGTTGAATCCGACAATTTAAATTTGGACAAAATCTGTATTTTTTTTGTTGTTGTTTAAATTGTATTTTTTAACGATAAATGTGTTGAAAAAACTCTTGGTCACTCTCATTATATAAATTTAGCCACTCAAATCTACCATTCTTCACCAGATTTTAGACAAAATTAAACTGAAAAAATAGCCTAAAAACAACCAAAATTGAAACTACTATAATTTAAAATAACTTTACTTTTCACTTACCTCGACATATTCGGTCAATTAGAAATGAATCGTTGAAGAGATTTGTCATATTGTTATAATACACACAATGTTTGGCAGGTTGTCGGTATATTATATTTTGGGTTGGGGCGATGGCGTTATATTAGGGAGAGGTTTAGTGGTGCAAGGCATAATCAACCACTATTGTGTAGTCTCAGCGTTAATCAAATTTATTTTACATGTACATTAAAATATGAACGCTCCCCAACGAAGCCAACTTGTTGAATTTAATGCAGTTGCAAGAGCCATTCTCCTAGAGGATGGCATAAGACCCTAACTGTGGACTAGGGCCCCCAACAAACTCCTGGGGTTTATTGGTATGAGACCAAGCAGTGAGTGCCATGACAAAAGACCCTTGTGAGGCCCCCCTATGGATGACTAGGGTTCTTGGTCTAGGGCCACGCAGTAAAGACCCTAGGTGTATTTTAGGGCCCTTGGATATGTTCTAGGGAATCCTTGCCCCGTGCTTGGATTGATCCTTGATCCGAAAAGATCTTTTACATGACTATGGTTGAATTATTATGCATGTGTTTATTAACCAATTAGGAAGCTTAAAGAAAGAGGAAAAAGTATGAATGAATTATGACAACCATATACACATATGCAGTTCTGAAATAAAGCATAAAGAACAACAAACCATATACACCAATGTGATAACGAAGTTCGACAATCTTGCCTACGTCTCTGGGCCTTGTCTTAGTGGGCTTTGCTTATTTCTGTTCGAAGCTTTACAAGTACATCATGATAATGCCAAAAAGTACATCATGATAATGCCAAAATGTTACAAAACTGATCTGGTCGTGTTCTACCAGATCTCACGAACCCATCAAAATTGATGACACCCAAATCGGATGAACGAAGCTCCCAAAAATGGCCTGCAAAGGTGCGCTCCTCAATAGCTTCCCTGCATGACAATGGCTTTGGCTCAACAATTTGGCAGCATAAACATGTTCTGAATCTCCTCCCGTGGCCTCAAGAAGGCCTGGTTTATATAGATCTGAAGTTGGTAACCATCTCCTAACTTCCCCCCAAGATCTGACCTAAAAAAGGGTGCAATATCCCCCAAAAAGGGTAAAAAATCTCCAAAACAGCTTAATAAATCACAGTAAATTACTATAATAAAGTTTTTAAACCTACTTTGGAGAAATAAGGGCGCAACCCCTAACTGGCTGCCCCCCTTGGTTGTATGGAAATCCGCCATGTGGCCAGGCGCTGGTTATTAGCGCACTAGCCCCCGAATTTTGGCACCTGGTCGTATACGATTGGGCCATGTGCCCACGGTTTAACCCTTTTCCACGCGCATTGTGATAACCCTTACCCCCCTGGTCAAGCACCCTGGTCGGCGGGCTAGCCTGACCGACTGAGCACTAACCGTATACAACTAAACCACCATTAAATGTAGGGTCTTATGGCTATGGGTGTCGAACTGAGGGCCAACTGCCACCACCACGAGCGTAATACCACCGTGGTCACACTGCAAGGTTGTGTGGATGTTCCGTCGGAAGGTTTAAACCAAGGTCAGGGGCCAAGCCCCGACCCTTTTCGCGCCCAAGCGAACCAATAAAAAAACTTAAAACATTATAATGCTAAGTATAGTTAAGAACCAATGCACAGGTGGGCTGGCTAGCCTGACCTGCCAAGTCACTAGCTTGGTGGAAGGTCTCTGGTTCGAAACTTGTAGAATTCAACAAAATTTTGCAAATGAACAACGATCCAACCAATGGGTGCCACGTGGCAGCCCATGTGTGGGCCACGTGGCACCTTTCCACACGTCATCATAACTGCCACGTGTAAGCTTTCTATTCGTCCATTTGTCGGCCCGGTCAGCACATCCTTGCCCAATCATTGCCTGCCATGTGTTGTCGTAGGGCATGCCACGTCATTTGTACGAGCGTGCCACGTGTCACCCTTGCAGTGGTGACACATGTCACCCCAGATTGGGCCACATGTCCTGTCCATGTCAGTGTCCGTATGCCCAGTAAACCTGCCACATGTCACCTCCAGAAGCTGCCAATTGTCCCTGTCACGTCAGCTATACGACCTGTACAATCAGCTGCCACGTGGCACTGTATGGACTGTACAATAATATTTTTTCCTTGTTTGGCAAAATGAACAGATCGCCATAACTTGAGCATACGACGTCCGTTTGAGCCTGTTCAAGTTGCGTTGGGTTCGTATTGACAAGGACTACACACACGTATGTTTTGAAGCCATTATGAGAACTTTGATTTTTAGGCCTTTCTGAGCCCCATCAAGCTCCTGGGTCCGATTCTGGATCACACCTCCCCACTAAAGAACCTTTTGGTCCCCAAAAGGTTACAAAAATGGACTTTGACTGATTACATACTCATAAGGACGAAAACAAAACACGATGTTATACAAAAATGATGTTATAACAGGTCATCATTTCAACATGTGCGATTACATTACTGGAAGCAAAATACAATGAAGTTGTGACATCCACTTCTAGCAAAACCAAGTGGTTGGTTTCTTTCCTTCACGACGTTCCTCTTGCTTTGCTGGTAATATTTCTTCCATTGTGAGTACATGGGCAATCATTTTTTCCTTCCTTGGACGAAGCTCCAGATTAAGCTTTCAATAACTAGCCTTTTGATGTCCACTCCTGTTGCAACAAGTGCACTGAGTTTTTGGCATCCAGACCTATTTTCCCTTCTCTTTCTTCCATTGTGGAGTTGAGTCTTTATGTCGTGCTTCCTTCCTGGTTGACATAGGTTTCTTGTACAAAGTTTGTCTCTTCCAACACTTGGCAACACAATGCTTGGGTGAATGAGAAAAGTACATGGATAAAGATTCCACAAGTTTCGGATTACTTGATTATGTTTATTATAATAAAAAAAATAATTGGTAAAAACATGACCATTATACCTTCCATGTTGATCTTCATTTTGATTTGGAGATGACTTGCATTCACTACCACAATCCTGGAGTGATGCGCCATTACCTTTCGTGAAGTGTTCCTGCAATGACTTAAGCTGGCCATTTCAAGCATTACTTGCTTTCGAAGTTTTGGAACCCATCTTGGAGGATGCTCCAATCTCCACTTCGCCATATCCCAATCCTAAATATCGAGGCCTTTCCACAACCTCAATGGGATTAAGGGTACCTTGGCCCTCAATTCCAAGACCCTTTCCTTCATAACCCATCCTGGTTAGCAATCTCAAACCTATACCTCTTGTATATTTTTCAAATGCACCAAAACCATCTTGATGGGAACAAGGAGAATTTGATGAATGACCTTCACTGCATACATCAGAGATTTTTTCTGAAACATATGTAGAGGACACTTCCTTCAATCCTTCTTTACCTTTGTTGTTCTTTGAAGCTTTCTCTTGAACTGTTCTCTTTCGTTCCAAGTAGACTTCATACAACACTTTCACCATCTTGGCCATGGCAAACACCAAATTTCTAAATTCCTTCTCATTTTGAGAAAGTCCTCCTATAGATGCCATTTTCTCCCTTGAGATGAGCTCTTCCCTGGTAAACATGCAAACTCAAATTCCAAACGTCAACTAGCTCTGATACCAACTTGATCTGAAAAGATCTTTTACACGATTATGGTTGAGTTATTATGCATGTGTTTATTAACCAATTAGGAAGCTTAAAGAAAGAGAAAGAAGTATGAAGGAATTATGACAACCATATACACATATGCAGATATGAAATAAAGTATAAACAAAAACAAACCATATACACCAATGTGATAACGGAGTTCGACAATCTTGCCTACGTCTCCGGGGCTTGTCTTAGTGGGCTTTGATTATTTCTGTTTAAATATTTACAAGTACATCATGATAGTGCCAAAAGGTTACAAAACTGATTTGGTCGTGTTCTACCAGATCTCATGAACCCATCAAAACTGACAGCACCCAAATCAGATGAACGAATCTCCCAGAAATGGCCTGCAAATGTGCGCTCCTCAATAGCTTCCCTGCATGACAATGGTTTTGGCTCAACAATCTGGCAGCATAAACCTATTATGAACCTCCTCCCCTAGCCTCAAGAAGGCTTGGTTTATATAGATCTGAAGTTGGTAACCATCTCCCAACTTCCCCCCAAGATCTGGCCTAAAATAGGGCCCAATATCCCTCCAAAAGGGCAAAAAATCTCCAAAACAGCGTAATACATCATAGTAAATCACTATAATAAAGTTTTTAAACCCACTTTGGAGAAATAAGGGCGCAACCCCTAACTGGATGGCCCCTTGGTTGTATGGAAATCCGCCATGTGGCCAGGCGCCGGTCCTTAGCGCACTAGCCCCCAAAGTTTGGCACATGGTCGTATACGATTGGGCCATGTGCCTGTGGTTTAACCCTTTTCCATGCGCACTGTGATAACACTTACCCCCTGGTCAAGTGCCCTGGTTGGCACGCTAGCCTGACCGACCGGACGCTAACCGTATACAAATAAACCACCGTTAAAAGCTGGGTCTTATGGCTATGGGTGCTGAACCGAGGGCCAACTGCCACCACCGCGTGCATTTACCATTGTGGTCACACTGCAAGGTCATGTGGATGTTTCGATGGAGGGTTTAAATCAAGGGCTGGGGCCAAGCTCCAACACTTTTCACACCCAAACGAACCAATAAAAAAACTTAAAACATTATAATGCCAAGTATAGTTAAGAACCAATGCGCAGGCGGGCTGGCTAGCCCGGCCTGCCAAGTCACTAGCTCGCTGGAAGGTCTCCAATTTGAAACTCATAGACTCCAATTTTTTTTTGCAAATGAACAACGAGCCAACCGATGGGTGACATGTGGAAGCCCATGTCTGGGCCACGTGGCACCTTCCCACACTTCATCATAACTGCCACGTGTCAGCTTGCTATTCATCCATCTACCGGCCTTGTCAGCACATCCTTTCCTAGTCACTGCCTGCCATGTGTCGTCGTAGGGCATGCCATGTCATTTGTATGGATGTGCCACGTGTCTCCATACGGGCGTGCCATGTCATCTGTACGAACGTGCCACGTGTCGTTGTAGGGCGTGCCACGTGTCACCCCCAAGTTGGGCCAACTGTCATGTCCACGTCAGCGTCCGTATGCCCAGCTAGCTTGCCATGTGTCACCTCTAGAAGCTGCCAATTGTGCCTGCCATGTTAGTTGTACAATCGTACGGCCTGTACAATCAGCTACCACATAGCACTATATGGACTGTACAATCATCATTTTTTTGCCTATTTGGTAAAACGAACAGATCGCCATAACTTGAGCATACGATGTCCGTTAGAGCCCGTTCAAGTTGCGTTGGGTTCGTATCGATGAGGCCTACGCACACATCCGTTTTGAATCCATTATGAGAACTTTTATTTTTAGGCCTTTCTGAGCCCCATCAAGTCCTGGATCCGATTCTGGATCAATCCTTAGATGTGTTGATCCTTGGTCTTGTACCTTGGTGGGTAAGACCCCAGATGTGTTCTGGGGCAATCTGATCTTTGACCAGGTAGATCTTGGTGTAATACCAAGATGTGTTGATGTGTGATCCTCTTTCTCTCTCCCAGGATGGTCCATGGGACCTAGGAGAGACTATGAAGATGGGCATGACCACGTTGTGTGATGTACCCCCCCTTATGCAGTGATGATAAAGTTTATTGGTCACCTTGAGATTCATATGGACATGTTTTACCACTAAGAAAACTCATTGTCTTTCCTAACCCCTTGATTGATCTTCATCCTTGGTTTTTGAGTTTGAGTATGAGTAGGGTTCTTAATTTTGTGTTTTTGGGGTTTTGTAATGTTAATTTAAAAATATTAATTAATATTTAATTTGACATATTAATTTAATATTTATATTAAATAATATGTCATTATATTAATCAATATTTTATTAGCCTAAGCCCTAACCTAAAACTATAAATTAGAACCTACCTCTTCATTTTAACTTACACTCACTCACACTCACTCTCTCCTCTTAAAAGTGGCAGATACTTCTGTGATATTCTTCCTCAGTCTTGCGGCTCCATTGACTGTTCAAGTTTCGGTTCATATTTCTTTGTGATGGAAGGCAGTATCTACGTGTTATCCTGTTGGTTGTTCTCTTGCTGAGTTGATCACTCTGCCAGGTCACTGTTACTACACAGATCTGTCTTCTTCTAAGAAGCGGACCACCCTACTATACAGATCTTCCCTCTTCTAAGCATTCGACCACCCTTCACTCAACAAATCTGCTCTTTTCAAGCAGTCGACCCTCCTTTCTCCGTGTGAGATCCGTGTGATATAACTGTTGGTCCTCTATTGTAGGCTGTCGTCTACCCCTGTGTGCAGATCTGAAACTAGTGAGGGCCGCGAATCTCCTAGGTTTCTTTTCATTGCTGCCACACGTTCTCTAGCTGCCAGATCCATCCCTGTGTGTCGTTGTTATAAGAGTTTTCTATTTAAGAAAACAGTTTGGGGTTTTTATCTTTTGGAAAAACAATCCTATGATCTCCTTGATAGAGATCAAACCCTAAGTGGTTGATCTATGAACCTAAACTAGATCTGAGCATATCACAGAGGATTATATTCACTTGTGTGCCAAGCTCTTCTATCATTGTTCAAGAGGTAAATCTCAGAGGTAAGTTTCAGTTGCATTTGCTTTAGTTTGAGTTACTTGTTCAAAGCTCAGATCTACTTGTTTTACATACTCATAAATAATTGATTGTTTCAGATCTACTTGTTTTACATGCTCAGAAATATTTGTTGTTTTATATCTATAGTTGTTGTTTTCAGATCCACTGTATTTCTTATGTGCCTCTAATCAGGAATCTTTATTTAGATATGTTGTGTACTCGCTGATCTAGTAAACATAAAATTTTGAAAAATATTATTTATGTTATTTTCCTTATTTCTAACATGGTTTCAGAGCTTAGGGCGTGAAAAGAGCTCAAGAAGTGTAGACTCGAGCATGTGTAGATCCATATTGTTAGGGTTTATTTTGTAGATCAACAACATATCCTCTACTAAATTGATCCATAACTCAACATGGCCTCCTCTTCAGTCAAAGTTGAAGATAGACTTGTAGGGGCTTCCAACTTCAATGATTGGAAGTGAAAAATACTCAACATTCTTGAAGAGAGTGATCTAAAAGAGTTGATTACTAGGGTAATTGATTAACCCACCACAAACACAACCAGGGCAACATACAGGAAGAAACAAGCCAAGGCTAAAAGAATCATTTTTTATTATGTTAAAGACAATATGATGCCCATCATTGGTCATCTAAGGACTACCAAAGATTGATTTGATGCCCTAGCTAATATCTATGAAAAGAAGGCACCAACTCTAAAGAGAATATTGAAGAAACAACTACGTACTTCGAGGATGGGAAAAGATGAAACAATTGCTACCTTCTTCTCCAAGATTGCTCAAACCAGAGATCAACTTATAGCAATAGGAGTTGTTGTAGATGATGATGATCACCTTGTGCAAACTGCAGTTGATGGACTCCTAGAGTCATGGGGAGTTTTTCTCGCTTCAATCAATGGAAGAGAAGCTCAACCCAATTTTGACAGATTATGGCATAACTGCTTAGAATAAGAAGGAAGACTCAAAAGAAAAAATGAACATTCAATTCTAAGAGATCATGCCCTTTCAGCGAAAGCCAAGAAATGAAAGAAGCTTTCTCAATCTAAAGGCAAAGGTAAGAAACTTTGAGGTAAGTTATCTCATCTTAATCCTCATTTATCTAAAGTAAGATGTTTTAACTGCAATAATCTAGGACATTATGCAAAAGATTGCAGAAACCCTCCCTCTCAACAGAGAAGAAAAGGAAAGTTCCAAGACTCAATTGCTACTGAAGAGGCTAAGCCTCAACAAGAACCTCAAAGAATACAAACCAGGGTAGCCACCAAAGACCAAGAACAAAATCAAGAATATTATCTCATCTCAGCTCTTTCTGGTACTATAACCAAGTTGGAGGAGATTTGGTTAATCGACAACGGTGCCTCCAAACACATGACAGGTTTCAAACAAAATCTTGCAAACTATCGAGACAAGAAATTCAATGTAAAGGTAGAACTGGATATTGATGGTACTTATGACATAAAAGGTTTTGGATCTGCTTCTTTCCAACTTCAATAAGGTAATATCTTTCATATTGATGAAATTATTTATGTTCCTGGTTTAAAGAAAAATCTAATCTCAGTTGCAGTGTTAGAAAGCAATGGATACTCAATAGCCTTCACCAAAGGGAAGGCTCTCATTTGGTCTTCAAATGGAGACCTGATCATTGCTATGACTATTGTAACTTGTGAGAGTGGACTTTATAAAATCTCAGGTCAAGTTGTTCAAGAACTAGCTCACGAGATGATAAATCCCTGTGAGCTCTGACACAGAAGGCTTGGACATATCAACTACAACGCACTTCCAGGTTTGCAAAAGATGGTAACAAGTATGCCAGTATTTTATTTTGAACATGATAGTGTTTGTAGAGGTTGTGCATTCGGTAAGAATACAAAGAAATCCTATCCTCTCAACAATATAAAATCTAATAACATTCTAGATCTAATTCATTTTGATCTTTGTGGACCCATGACTGCTCCATCTATGAATGGTTGTATTTACTATATCATTTTTATTGATGATTGCTCTCGTAAAACTTAGATTTATTTTTTAAAGACTAAAGATGAATCTTTCAGCAGATTTCAAGATTTCAAGAATCTTGTTGAAAATCAGACAGACAGACACATCCAG
>JASDQU010302958.1:1889-13765 GCA_032191745.1 Picea mariana | reverse complement strand
ATGCCCTCCACAAAAACAAACCATTGTTTGGAAACTCCATTCAATGTTGTTCTCACAAGCTCACTGTCAACTATGGCTTCCCCCATAGTTCCAATCTCATCTCTCACCTATGTCAGTCTAGTAAGGTATGTGACCACATTTTTAGCCTTGGTCATTTTTATGCTCTTTAGTTTTTCCCTCAAAACCCTTTTTTAGTTCTCATCTGTACTCTGGTACAATTTAGTCAAATACTCCCACATCTCATAGGCATTTGTCTTTCCTATCAAGTGAGGACTCAAATGGTCCTTGATGGCATCAAGAATAATCCTCTTAGCCTTGATACTCTTCTTAATGTAAATTGCAAGAAGAGTAGCATCAATAGATACCACCACAGGATGAGCTGCGGTATTTTGCACAATGTCCCACAACTCATTTTCTTGCAACAACAAGATCATCCTCTCCTTCCAAGCACCAAAATTTGTTGCCCCATCAAGTTTGTCCTCAACTCTCAAACCTGTAGCCATTGACCCCTTTCTGCTGAAAATGAAAAATTCAAAAACTTTCCCTGTGAAGTGACTATTGTCCCAACTTTCTGGCTTGCTGAAATATCTCTGCTTCTCTTAACTTAGCTCTGATACCATGTAAAATTTCAGACCCCAACCCAATTTCAATCTCGTTGATTTTTCATCCAATGTTTAATGCCCAAACCTAGAATTTATATCAACCAATTAAACACAGCAGAAAATAATTTCAAAACTGAAACATGAGGATTCTGAACATCGTTTATAATGCAGAAATAAAATATCAACAGCACATAAACTTAGAAAATTATTAACACAGAGATTTTTAGTCTAACAATGACCCTGGAAAAACCCACAAGGGGAAAACCAGTTAGAGAGGGAGATTTTTATTATTTAGGAGCTTCAGAGAAATTCTATTATAGCATGTTCATTTTCAGAAATTTAAATGAGAAACTTATCTCGATAACTGTGCCAAGTCTTCACACAGGAAAATGAGCGAAACTCCACAAAACTCTTTCCATAATTTTATACAATTAATTACTAGTTTGCTCCTTGATTTTTGTGCCTCCAAAATGTTGTACAGTCACCTAGAAATTTGTGCCAATAGTCTCAGCCCAAAACAGTGCAATAAATTTTGTACAGTTGTTTCCTTGGGAAACATGCCAAAAATTCCAGAAAACAACACAGAACCTTCACCTCAATTTATGTGCCTGAATAGCAGTCGTACGGACTTTATGGAATCCATACAGTACTGACTGTACTTTTATGCCTCAATTTTCGTGCCTTTTTTCCTATTGTACAGAATTCAAAAATCTATGTAGTATGGCTTCTCTGTTGGACTGTACCTTCCCTCGATTTATGTGCCTACTCTACTTGTTGTACGGCCTACTCAATCCATACAGTATGGTATTCTTTCAATGTTGTACTTGCGGCCTTGATTTCTATGCTAGATAGCTACCTTGGGATGCATGCCCTAGCTCTGCAAAAATAGCCTCTTCTCAAGATAAAAAAATGCTCTCTCTCTTGCTCTCTCTCAAAAATGAATGAACAACCCAAAAGAGGGTGCGCCCTCCTACCCTAATCGACCTCATGGTGGTAAGTGAGGAGTTTCACATCCAACGGTTGAGATTGGATTAGATGGGTGGTTGAGATTGAGTGTCTCTTCACTCACCCCTTCACTTAAGTCATAAATTCACCTTTTAATTTGAATCTCACAAATTAAATGACTAGGGTCCACATTAGGCACTTTCTCACCCCTTAGGCACGTAGGGATGAGAAACACTTGCCTAGGTACCTTTTAATTAAATTTTTAACAGATGTTGCATTTGATTTTGAAGTAGAACAGATGTATGTGAAAACAACATTCCAACATGGGGATATAGAAGAAGAAATCTATATGAAGCATCTAGAAGGATTTGTTGTGAAGGGAAAGAAGGAGTTGGTATGCAAGCTGAAAAAGTCCCTGTATGGTTTAAAACAATCACCAAGGATATGGTATCAAAAATTGTATACTTATATGTTGGGACTTGGCTTCACAAGAAGCAAAGAGGATCATTATGTGTATTTTAAATTAATTGGTGATCATTTGATTTATTTGTTCTTGTATGTGGATGACATGCTGCTGATAGGAAACAACAATGAGATTATTCAGGATGTAAATACTCAGTTGTCCTGTAAATTTGACATGAAGGATCTCCGTGCTTCAAATTTCATTTTGGGCATGGAAATTAAAAGAGATTGGAAAAAGAGGAAACTCTGGTTAAATAAGAGAAAATATGTCGAAACAATATTGCAGAGGTTTAATATGCAAGAATGTAAACCGATCAAGGTTCCTATTCTTGTTGGTGTAAATTTATCTGCAGATCAGTGTCCCAAGACACAGGAAGAGGAGGATGACATGTCTCGTGTTCCATATGCGAGTGTAGTTGGCAGTTTGATGTATGCAATGGTTTGTACTAGACCGGACATTGCACATGCAGTGGGATTTTTGAGCAGGTATATGTCAAAACCATGGAAGGAGCATTGGACAACAATAAAAAGGGTTTTCATGTATTTGCGTGGCACTGCTAGCTATGGATTGTGCTACCAAGGAAGACTGGGATTGGACAGAGTGTCGGATATACATGGATTTGTAGATGTTGACTGGGTTGGATATCTGGATTGTAGGAGATCTACAACTAGGTATGTGTTTAACCTGTTTGGAGGAGCAATAAGTTGGATAAGCGAAAGACAGGTTGTAGTGGCACTTTCAACTAAAGAAGTTGAATACATGGTAGCCATTCATGCAAGTAATGAAGCAGTATGGTTACAAATATTGTGTTTAGGTATTGGTTTGGTACAACAAGCTGTAAGGATAGATTGTGACAGTCAGAGTGCAATTTTTACGGTGAAGAACCCGGCTTATAATTCAAATACAAAGCATATTGATATTCAATATCACCTTGTGATAGACATGATTGAAGAAGAGAAAGTATTGTTGATGAAGGTTGGCACTTTGAAGAATGTTGCAGATTCATTAACAAAATATGTGAGCACTGAGAAGTTCTCCTGGTGTAGAGGATCCATGGGCATTTTTTCCCTAGATTTGACTATGTAACATTGTAATCCTATGTATGCAAAGAAAACAAGTGGGAGAATGTTGGGTATGTGTTATATTCTTTGCACGAGTTGTAGATTCTRCATTTCACTGGGCACGTAGGTGGGTGCAGGGGCAGCACCCMCAAGAAATTTTTTTGCCTCGGCAAACATGTTGCATTTTTTCCTCATTTTTCATGTTGCCTCGATTTTCGTGTCCATTGTTGGGCAGTTTTTCAGCACATAGTTTTTKCCGATGGTTTTYTATTTCCAGTTAAGGAATTAGGGTTGTTTACTAATCCAATTCATTGGGTTAGGGTTTTGGATGTTGCTGGCTCTTATATGTATATTGTATTGTAAACAATGTATCACTGTGAATGAATATAGAATATGCTGGTTTTCCCGGTTTGGGTTTCCAGGGGGAAAATCTCTSTGTAATGTTTGTATTTKCCATTGTATCTTTTTTGTTATTTTACTGAAAATTTGTTTGCAGTAAATATTGTACAAGGTTAAAATCTACACTACTGAAGCTCGAGATTATTTTGACCAAATAAAACAAGCCTTGACTAAAGCACATGTGCTCATCARCCCTGATTATTCCAAGGASTTTATGATATTCTCTTTTGCCTCATATGACACATTGGTTGTTGTCGTCCTTCAGAAAAATACAGAGGGTTTAGAGCATCCTATTTCCTCTTTTAGCAGAACAWTGAGGGMTGCAGAGATGAGGTATGATATCATGGAAAAGCAGGCTTATGCTTTGGTTAAAGCCCTCAAATATTTCAGAGTATACATTCTGCATTCCAAGATTATTTCCTATGTTCCATCAACCTCTGTGAAAGAAATACTTATCCATCCTGACATAGATGGAAAGAGGAGCAAATGGATTTCCAAAATTCTAGAATTTGACATTGAAATAAAGCCCACTAAGTTGGTGAAAGGTCGAGGTTTAGCTAGGTTGTTGGCTGAATCAAATTGCAAAGAACTGGGGGTTAATTTCATGAACCTAAACTCAGAAAATCAGCAAGCTGTTTTTGCTAACAAAATCTCTCATATCAGCCCCAACTTGGCAAAATGCACTTGGTATAAAGACATCATTTATTTACTGCAAAAGTTATAGCCTCCTGATGGTTTGGAGAAAAACAAGGTAAGAGATTTGAACCTGAAAGCAATCGGATATTGTCTCATTGATCACATATTGTATTGGAAACATCCTCTAGGAGTTCTTTTGAGATGTTTAGATCCACAGGAGGCCCAAAAGGCCATGACCGATTTTCATGACAGCTTGTGTGGGGGTCATCACTTTTGGAGAACCACAACTTATAAGATCCTCAGAGCTGGGTATTTTTGGCCTAGCCTTTTTACTGATGTTTGTGCAAAGATTAGAGCTTGTGACAAATGTCAAAATGTTTCTGGAAAGCAGCAACTCAAATATTTGCCTTTGAAGCCTATGGTGGTTTCTGGCCCTTTTTAGCAGTGGGGACTTGACTTCATTGGAGAAATTCATCCAGCTTTAAGTGGTCAAAACAGGTGGATTTTGACTACAAATGATTATTTCACCAAGTGGATAAAATCCATTCCTACAAGGAGTGCTTCCCACAAGGTAATCATTAGTTTTCTTGAGGATATCATGTCAAGATTTGGTTGTCCAAGCAAGATTTTTACTGATAATGTTGCCTCTTTCAAAGATGAACCACTGATCAAGTTTTGTGAGAATTATGGGATTTCATTATTCCATTCTACTCCTTATTACCCCCAAGGAAATGGTTTAACAGAGTCTTCTAACAAGAGCCTTATCAATATCATCAAGAAGTTGTTGGAAGACAACAAGAAAGCATGGGACTCAAAGATGAAATTTTCCTTATGGGTTGATAGAGTTACAACAAAGAGGTCACTTGGTATTTCCCCTTTTCATCTTGTATATGGGATTGAAGTTGTCTTTCCTACTCATCTTTCCTTGCTTGTGGAAAAGTTCCTTCAGGATCACCAAGGAGAACCTGATGATATGTTCAGGAGGATACAACAGTTGGTAGAAGTACAAAAATCTAGGGAGCAACTCCTTGACAAAGCACAGGACCATCAGTAGAAGATCAAGCAAGCCTTTGATAGCAAGGTAAGCAAAGAATATTTCTAGCTAGGAGATATAGTGCTCAAGTGGGATGCACCCAATAAAGACAAAGGAAAACATGGTAAACTTGAAACCTTGTGGATTGGTCCTTTCAATATTTTTGAGGTTTTTCAAATAATACTGATAAATAAAATAACTTCGAGGATTCTGAATTTTTTGGTGGCCCTATTAATGGGCACTTTCTGAAGAAGTATTTTTCTTGAGCCATGAGTGGTTGTCCCTCCATTGTAAATATCACTTTTTTTTCTTCTTGTTTGAATAAATGACCCCATAGCCCTAGGATAAGACACTTAAGATACTTGTTATTGGCAGCTCACAGGGAGCATGCCATCCCCTATGGAGCCAATGTTATCACATGAAGTTGTCATGATTCAAATTTCTCCTTAGGTTTTTTAATTTTTTTATCCATTAGTCTTTTTAAGTTTGCTTTTGATTTTCTCCTTATCATTTTCTTAGGTTAGCTCAAAATAAAGGAAAGATTAGAGGTTGGCCCATACATTTGACCTACACCTATGGTTTATACCCCTGGTTAATTTCCTATGGTTTATACCCTTGGTTCATCACATGATTAGACAAATATCACTATCATCCCCATGCCACCACTAGTATGACATGTCACTACCTCCACTATGTGCTTGAACCCCTCCTCTCTGTCCCTTTACCCATTAAGGAGTCAAATCAATTTCCTTCTAGTACGCTACCAACTCATCAGGAGTTTTCATAGAGCATCTTGAGTACACCCTTCCTCTTTATCATTATTGCATTTATGAAGCTGGTGTCATGTCAACCTCATTGTTTTCAGCATCCATGTTTTAAAAGGGAATAATTGAGATTTTGTCATTAAATCTTTCTAACTGTTTTATCAAAGTTTGAATTATGCTTCTAGCTCGGCGTTGAAAAAAATCCTAGTCCATATAGACGTTGCAGATTATGCTACAGACTGGATGACAGAGGTGAATTGAAGATTAGGATGGTTGCAGGCAGCTTCATGCTTTCTGAAGCTCATCTACATTCAAGCCATGGTCTCCAGGTACTCCTTAAGTCAACTGAGCTCTATTGAAGGTCATACAAGGCTTTGCTAAATTTTCGTAGCACTTGGCATCGTGAATTGTAGTCCCCTTTACCTACAGACCCCTTTACCTCTACTATCACTAAATTCTTATCTATCTGTAGTATTGTCTGCCTCTTCCACTGCAATTGAACAAACCTTGCTATCAGAGATATCGTTCATATTTACTACTTGGCCCTTGTTGTCTACGCTATAGAAACTGCTACGAATTATGCTACAGATCCCTTGTTCCAGCACTACGAACTGTGCATCAACTCAGTATCATCATCCTCTTCCCACATAGCCTACATCAACTCTTTTCCTTTACAATGTCATTTTATATGTCCCATTAAAAATATGTTTACGTTGAAAATTTTAGGAGTATTTCTATTAAAATGATGATGACCCTGCATGGTGGTTTAATGTTAGCTTAAAACCCTTGACAGTGTTGCCTCCTTGCATATATTTTCTCTGAAGGGGTTTTATTCTTCTTTCTTAAGCCATCAGATTTCTTTTTCATTATCTCAAACTCAAATTGAAGGAAAACCCTAAAGCCTTAAAGAATCCAGTTTAAAAAACAAAGATCATCATTCAAACCCTAAATACCTCTGTCCTTGTTTGGCCTCCCATACCTCTCAGATCATTGTGGTGTTTTGTCTCTTATTTATAACAAATGGATACACCTCAACAGAACAAGTCTCACAAGGGTGGGAGTGTATTTAGGACTAARCCTTCTGATATGCACTTGTTTGATGTTGAACCTMTGATCAGAGGATTTGTTGCCTAAATTTCTGTMAGAATATGCAGAGGGGACACCCTGAGGTAGCCAGGGAGTTTGCCTTAAAATTTGATGGCACTAAAACCAAATTGGTAACCCTTGAACTAGAAGTATCTGAGGCCACCATTGCAGCAGCCACTRAGATACCCAGCACTGGTGAAAGGTGGTTCAAATCTATGACTCTTAATGCAGCCTTTTCTAAATAGTTCCTCAATCCAGAACATTAGGGGGATAAACTATCTAAGAGAGTTCCTAGGAACCACTTAGTTGAGGCATTTGAAAAGATGTTGAAAGTCATCTAGAGATATTTTACCTGTGAGGGCAGATTCAATATGATCTACCAGTATCACATTAGGCATTTCCTGCACTTCACAGGAAAGGACTTAATGAACATCCCTTTCTATCTGTTTAGGAGTATGGGAAAAATGGTTGATATGGTCCAAGCCAAGTCTAAGGCTGTGGACACCATTTTTTTCCACTCAGGGTTGATTAGGATGCTTGTTATGGAGGAATTGAAGAAAAGAAACATAGCTTGGGAACAATTCATTGCTTCTGCAAATCTGCAGTTAAATGTAGTCCCTACTCCTTAATCCAAGATACAAATCCCTTTTCCAACTAATAGTGTTTCCCACAAAGAAACAAGAAAAAAGAGAAAGGGAAAACATATTTCCAAAGATAAAGAGGTTCCTAAACAAGTTGAAGAAGAAGAAGGGGGAGCCCATCACTCTCCACAAAGGGAACTTTCACCTCGGCCTGCACCTGAACTAGAAGAAGTTCCCTCGGCTAAAACCACAACCAAAAAGGGGAGAAAGTTACACTTTCCATCACCTACTACAATAGTTGAGACTAGAACTAGGAGGCCCTTCACCAGGTCATTAGACCATAAGGAAATTGTTGAACAAGAAGTCACAACCAAAGCTCTTATCAAGAATAAAGATAAGGGTAAAGGTGAAAATGTTGAGATGCCTATTGAAATCATATACATTAGCACTCTCCCTGATAACCCCACCTTCAAGAGGCTGATCAGACAAATCATAGATGCAAGAAAGGAAATTGTCCACTTGAAGGGAGAAGGATTGGCTGAGAGGAGAAAGATGAAGGAGCTCATGGATATGTATAATGAAACTCTTGAGCTAGCTAAGTTCACAGCAAGGATATTTCTACCCCTTCATAGGCAGCTTAGAAACTTGTACAGGAAGAACAGAGACTTACAATCTTAGAACATAAAGCTTAAAGAGGAGTTGTAACCCTTCAAGGATGATTTAGCCCAGAGAAATATTAATGTACTAGCTCAAGCTAAAACAAGAAGAAGTGCCATATTAAGGAGATGAAGTGGAAAGGATGGAAGACCCCATTTTTCATAAGGATTATCTTTGCATCTTGAATTTTTGTGGGAAGTGTCATAATTATACCTATTGGAGGCATCTACAGGCTTATACACCTTCTGCTAAGATTTTTGGGTTTTTTGGGATCAAATTGCATTACACAGAAAGCTATAGAACATTTTGTAGCACCTGGCGCTATGAAATCATCCACACAGATAGAGCTATAGATTCTCTACGAAAAGTGTTGTGAAATCGTTTTCACATACAGAGCTGCACATTCACTGCGAAATCAACTAGTCAAACACAAAATTGTAGTTCGCTACGAAATATGCTACAAAATCCGCTACGAACTAGCTGATATAGCCAACATTTTTGGATTCGTTGCCCTTTCTAGTTTTAATGTATTTTGAGGGAATCAACAGTATAATGAGGGTCACGGGAATCAACCAATGACCGGTTGCCTTGAAATATATTCTCCAGTACTTTTTGCAACTGATTTGTTTTATTGTAGTTGTAAACATGGTGACAAATGATTGGGATCTTAGGGCCTTCTCTTCGGGCTTCAACTTCTGATATGATTCACCCACTCATGACAATAGAAAATAAAATGGTATTTACAATGATATTAACTAAAAAATGCTTATAATCAAGTGAAAACTAGTGCTTGAGCATTCTGACATTGACAGGTCCACATGACAAATCTGCTCCATCCATATCCTTAATTAAGAATGCATTATTTCCTTTGTAAGCATGGGTTATGTAAGGACCTTTCCATAAATTCTCAAATTTTCCATGCTTACCTTTCTCTTATTTCCTTGAATCCCATTTCAACACCTTGTCTCCTATATGGGAATCATCAGCCTTGGTTATTTTATCATAGATCTTCTTAATGTTCTCCTAGATCACTTGAGTTTTATTGTAAACTTCTTTTCTAGATTGTTGCAGTTGTATGGTTTGATTTATTCTCCTATGTATGTCATTAGGTTCTGCTTGTACTTCCTGCAGTATTTTCATAACAGTGACACCTAAAGAAGTGGGAAAAACAACATCCATTCCATAAACCAATTGGTATGGGGACATTCCAATTGATCTCTTAGTAGTAAGTCTGTCAGCCCATAATGCATTGACCAACTTGTTGTGCCATGACTTCTTGTTATCTTGCAACAACTTTTTTATGATATTAACCAGACTTTTGTTGGAAGACTCTGATAATCCATTCCCTTGAGGGTAATAGGCAGTAGAGTGTCCTAAATTAATTTGATATTTGCTGCAAAACTATACCATCTTATTTAATTTGAATGTTGTTTCATTATCAGTGATGATCTTCATGGGACATCCAAATATTGAAAGAATATTATTTTCTAAAAATTTAATAATCACAACATCAGTACCTTGCCTTGTAGGTACAACTTCAATCCATTTGGTAAAATAGTCAATGGTTTTAAGGATCCATTTTTGTTGGTCTGATGATGGTGGATGGATTTCTTCAATGAAACTAAACTCCACTGTTGAAAAGGAGTTTCAACTGATATCGGTTTCAAGGGTAAAGGAAACAGTTTCATTTTTCCTTCAAAAAGTTGACATTTGTGACATGAGGTAACTTTCTTATGAACATATGCAGATAAGGTTGGCCAGTAAAAACCATCTCTTAGGATTTTGTTGGCAGTAGTCTTCCAATTCAAGTGTCCACCACAATATCCTTCATGAAATTCCTGCATAAATTTATCTACCTCATCTTTCGGTAAACAATTTAGTAAAATTTCTCCAGCATCCTTCCAATATAAATTGCCATATAAAATACAAAATTTCATAGCTTTAAGTTTAAGAAACCTAGCTTTAGTATTGGTCAAACCAAGAGGAGCTTGTAACTGATGTAAGACAAAAATCAAGTCTTCATACCAGGGAGAGGTTGCAAAAGCCTCTGTTACTTGTTGATTCGTCTGCTCTTCTTGTTCATCTAGTGCAACTAGAAAATTTATATCCAAAGCATAAAAATTAGATTCGACCATTAATTTAGATAATCCATGACCTTTAATGAGTTTGGTAGGTTTGATTTCAATATCATATTCAAGGACAACAAAAATCCATTTACCCCTTTTCCCATCAGGAATATTTTGGGTCAGAATGTCTTTCACCACAGAGTTTGGGACATAAGCAATTATATGTGAATGAAGAATGTAGACTCTAAAATCTTTTATTGCCTTTACCAGAGTGAGCGCTTCCTTTTCCATGATATTGTATTTCAGTGCAACATCCCTTAAGGATTGACTAAATAAAGCAATAGGCAGTTCATGGCCTTCATTATTTTTCTGCAATAATACTGTTGCAATAGTATGTTCGGAGGAAAATGAGAAAATGAGGAAATCTTTTGTGAAATCAGGGTTGATCAACACAGGGGATTTTGTTAAGGCTTGTTTTACTTGATCAAATGAATGTTTTTCTTCTATAGTCCATTTTATTTTAGTGTCTTTCTTCAACATCTTTGTTATATTTCTTAGAAGTTCTTCTAGATTGGGAATAAATCTCCCGAGAAAATTTATTTTGCCAATGAAAGATTGGAGTTCTTTTATGTTGCTAAGATGATCTATCTTTTGAATAGCTTCAATTTTTCTAGGATCAATTTTGATTCCATTCTTTGAGATGATATGTCCTAACCATTTTCCTTCTTCTAAGCCAAATAATGTTTTCTTTGGGTAGAGGGAATTTCCAAATTTCCTGCATTTTTCAAAGACTCTTTTCAGGTGGAGCAAATGTTCTTCATCTATTTTTGAAAAAACAATGATATCATCAAGATATATAATTATGAACCTACCTAGTTCATCCACAAAAGAAATATCCATTGCTCTTTGAAATGTAGCTCCAACATTCATTAAGCCAAAAGGAATTTTCACATACATGAAAGTACCCCAAGGTGTAGTAAATGTTGTTTTTTCTTGGTCTTCAGGATGGAATAAAACTTGATTGTAACCAGAAAAACCATCTAACAGAGAAATTCTACTAGACCCAACCACCTTCTGCAAAATGTGATCCATTTTAGGAAAAGGGTAGTTATCTTTGAGAGAGACTTTATTAAGATTTCTGAAATCAATGCAAAGTCTAATTTATCCACTCTTTTTCCTAGTTGGAACTAAATTTGATACCCACTTAGAAAATATTAATGGGACAATGATCTTAGCATCATACATCTTTTTTATCTCTTTTTCAATCAAAGGCATCAACCTTGGGTTAATCCTCCTAAGTTTCTATTTAAAAGGGTTTCGGTTTTCTTTTATAGGAATTTTGTGTTGTATAATGATGGTGTCATAAGATTTCAAATCTTCATAACTCCATGCAAAAACGTCTATGAATTCTTTGAACAAGTTTTTGTATTTCTTCTTTTCAGCAGGGGGTAAAGATTTAGACAGTTTAATCATTTTTGGCTCTTGTTCAGTTCCTATGTTGTAGTCTTCAACTTCAACTCCAGTAGGTTCAATTTTAGGTTTTTTGGCTACATCATTAAAATCAAACAACTCCTCTAAGGGGG